>CM076582.1:1058957089-1059090641 GCA_034641835.2 Pinus albicaulis
TAAAAAACAAAACCATATAAAACTAGTTATTAACATAAACATATCACAACGGAATGGACAAGACACACACACATATATATATTTGTGTGTGGTTATACCTTTATGTATTAAAACTATATTGTAACAACGACCCACTAAAATGTTAATGAAATGTATGTTGTATATGGTAACATACAGTTTATAAAACCAAAATTTATATGTTTTTAATACAAAATGATTGGTGAGGTTTGAACCTGCGACCCACTGACTCAACTATAGTCTTCATTTAAATGGGCTCACCTGCATGCCAGTTGGGGGAGCTTTATTAAAAAATTTAGCGCCCTAGTATAAAAACCATGCCATTATACTTAGCAAAGGATATGAGAGCAAGCGGTAGAGGCTGAATGGAATGGTGACAACAAAACCATGATGTAGGGAACCAGGAGTGGAACCTTGCACGGGCACAAATATCGAAAAGCATATTCCATGTGAATATTCTAATAATATTTTGATGTAGAATCTGCATGGAATCCAAAAGATTCTCTTAGGGCCAGAGTTGTAGATGATAATATATAGTCAATTTTACACACACTTTGCTAAAAATTTCACAAATATCGCAATGGTGTAGTTTGGTTTTGCATTTGAGCAGTAGATCTCAAGGGTCGTGACAGGAAGCTACATTGATCTTCATTAATTTTTGGGCATGGCGTTCGAGACAAAAATGCACCTTTCAGAAGTGAGTCATGTTTACAGTCAAAAGTCTCAGGAGGATGACACAGACCTACTGGTGTTGTGATTGTTGTGATTTGAGTAGTCAAATTTCAAGTCTCTTCCAGGATTGGAGGTATAATGATGTATTTTTCCATATACTACTTTTTATTTTGTTAAGATGAATGAAGCATCCTCCCCACTATTGAAGCGGGGCCGAAGGCGTAGTCCACACTAGATGAAATCTGTTATAAAAAAAAATTGTGCATTATCTTTATGGTCTTCTTTATGTTGCTTCTTATTTAAGTATTTGAACATATGGTTTTTACATGCTCTTTCATGCAATTCTGCTAACATCAATCGAAGAAAAGATCTCAGATCATGTTGGTATCAGAGGCATACCAAATCACTTTCCATATGAATATTTCATGTGACATGGAATCCATTAGATAAACTTACGGTATTACCCAAAGCCTATAAATAACCCATTTATATTTGCCTACAATTCACACATTCATATTATTTTGAATATAAACTATATCCTCCAAGAACAAATTCTTGTTAAGAAAAATCCCTTCTTAAGCCATTTTTACAGTTGTAACAACATTGTCCAACTAATTCATATTGATCCAGTCAAGCCCCTTTGACTAGTCCTTTATTCACACATGCCCTCCAATACATTTCTACATGGCATATTTCCAAGTTTATTAGGAATATCTTCAAATGAATAAACATAGAAATCATTTTTCCCAAATTTTTCTCAAGTTTGTAACCAAACTTCTTTCTTGTAACAGTTATGGGGTTCATTTCTCATGCATTCATGTGCACATCAGTTTTCTACACACACATTATTTGTTATTCAATTAATTCATGCATGAGATATAACATCTCAATTTCACAATAAATTCAATCTTCCTGAATTCTTGAGTTCATCGTGTCAATTGTATACTAGACATTTGTAAAAAATCAAGCCTTTCTAAGGATTTTGGTGTTTAGAATTAAATGCACAACTTGATTTTACCTATTCTATGTTCATTTCAACAAGGCACATAACATATTATTGTATGCATAAAATTTACTCAGAATCTTTCTTAAGGGCCATAGCAACCTTAAGAACCCAAAATATTTCTAAATAGTTCAAGATAAACCTTCCCATTTCCATTCTTATGCAAGTAGATTACCTTAGCTATGCATTATTAGTTAGTAAATCTTATAATACTACCATGGACCATTCAATATAATAAAGATCTTGTGGGAATGCTTCGTCATCTCTCTTCACCTCATCACGAAAGGTGGGTGGCTCAACCTTCTTAAGTCCTGCAGGCACTAGCCAACTCCCACTGGGCTCTACTACCACTATTAAGGGTTCTTCTTATTGGTGTTCCTTGTTTTACCTACCCCTAATGCACTATTATGTGCTTTTTTCATTTAGGTAGTCTCTTGGGCATCAAAATTTTCCCTGCCCTACTACTAAGGGCAGTAATAAAGCAGGTGTTTCTTTTTGTAGCCCCAACATTTTAAAGTCTTCCTCCCTGATGTTAGGGTCCTATAAGTATAGGATTCATAATTTCGAATTGACTTATGATAGTCTTGTAAAATATATACATACCTTGCTTTCTGCAAGTTGTTTTCTCATATTTTGTAAAAAATAAAAATTAGAAAATCAAAAAAGAGGGTAAAAGTCCTAAAAGAAAAATCAAAGGACTTAAAAGAATATAGACCCCAAAATAAAAATAAAACATGCAAGTGTGCAAGTCTAAATGCCACTAATTTTTACTTTTTGCAAATGATTATGGCGAAGTGTCAATAAATGCCATAATCCATGATGAGTTAAACTACTTAATCTTGACTTGTCATGCTATCAATTTTCATGTTCTAGATAGTGAATAAAGATTAGTCAGACAATTTAATCCTGACTAATCAGTAAATAGGTAGAGAATAAAGAGGAGCTCATCAGTTTAATCTAAGCCATTGGATGATATAAGGTAGATTTAGATAATTTTTATGCTTTTTAAAAAGAATAAAATGTTTCAAGGTAGCAAGCTCAAGTGCACCTGCAAAATGGAAGAAAAAATGTCAGATTAAAGTTGGGTAGATAGAAAGAAGTGGGAAGAAGCTTGTAAATATTCATCACTGGGTAAAAATTACTAATTTCCCATCCCCTATAGCAATTCTGCATTCTAGACTCTCAGTCAAAGAGGCTCAGAGCATTTCTCTAACTTTTGTTGGGGCCGAACCCAAGGCTCAATGACTGTTAGTTAAAAGTGTTAAATTCATATATTAATCCCCAATTATCATTGTTTACCCTTAATTCCCCCATCACAACTCAAAAACACATAATATCGATTTTGATTAACTTCCTCCATTTCATAAAGCATACAAACCCTCAAAAAACATTTTATCCTAAGTAAAAGTGATGCAGGGGCATTAGATTCGAGAAAATACTTTGTATTTTATTAAAAAATAGGGGTCTTATGTTTGTGAGAAAAATATTGATTTTATGTAAATATTAATGGGCTTTTTGAGTGATTTTAATTAATTATTGTGAGGATTTGTTAATGTTCCCAAATTATTGGAGAACGTGAGGGAAATTAGATTTTAGATATTTAAGAATTAATTATGAAGCCCAAATTATATTTGGTTTCAAGATTTTAGGGATAAAATCTAGATTGTAGGGGTGTTGAGATATTTGAGGACTTTGTTGAGTTATTAAAGGGATTTGAATCTAAATTGGTTTAGCATTATTGTATAAATGTAATAAGCCTAAAAGGAAAAAGGTAGGAAGAATAGAGAGAGAGGTGAAGTTTGGACAACAGAGTTTGTTAGCTTACGGGATTTTGTAAAAGGGCCATTGATTTGAAAATCTAGCCATGGACCAAGAGGATTTTTGTATTTGATTACATTTGTTTATATTGATGAGGAATTTGTTTTTAAAATTCTGGTGAAAAGTATATGTCTTCTTGATTAAGTTCTGCATGAGAAATGTTTGAGTTTATGAGTTATTACATATGATAAACTTGGTAATAGATGAAGCTCTGCATATTTGGAAAGCATCGACTTTAATTAATGTCAATTTATGCCTTGAAGTAAATTAAAAGCGAAGTTTTTAAATAAGACCATGGTAGAACTTGTTTCTCATTTTTCAAGATTGAAGGGTCGATGGAAAAGTGTTGTGCTTTAATATTATTGATCAGTCAAAGAATTTGAAGGTGTAATTCTTAATTGAAGAGTAAGATTCAAATGCTTGAGAAATGGTCGATGGAAGAGTAAGATCGATTCACATTTCACATTGTTGACCAACATTATAAATCTAGTTTGAAGAGACAAGTTCTGGCTTGGAAATGGAATAATTGACATGTAGAATATGCGTAAGCTTGGAAAATTCTATTTGGTGTAGAATTCAAACGATGAAGAGAGAAGCTTTTGGCTGTAGTGTCATTTTAGATAGTCAAGGCGGCTTACTTCGAGTTCTGGGAGTCTTCTTCTCAATAATTGAGCTACATTTTCTAAATAATAATGCCAATGTTTCACCCTTCGCCACTTTCCTATGGATAAATTGTATTCCGTTTTTGCCAAGTATTTTTCGTGATTATTTATTCACTGAATTATCTCATGAGAATTAAAGGCACTGTCTGTGATTTGTATCAAAGTTGTCTTTTGCTTTTGATGTGTAATCTTTTCAAAGAAGGACACAGATTTTAATATGTTTGAACCCACGAAGGGAAATTGTGAATTTGAAGATGCCGCGGGTGTTAGACGTGTTTGAATTGCAGAGATCAAAGTTGAATGATGGCGCAACACAGATCTGAGAAAACACACAAAGAAGTGGAGCCTGGCAAAGGTCATTGATTTACAGCGTTAAATGCAGAGCTGGAAGTGAATGAAATTTGCATTAGAGAGAAACTCTGTTTGTTAAGACGCTATTGGATGAATTAATACAGTGAAGTGATTTCGACTTGATGCAAATTGAGGTCGATCCAAGCTATGAAATCGAGCTATAAATAAGTGATTAACTTCTGGTTTGAACCAAAATAAAATGCCATTGAAAACCAGTGTCAACGCAAATCAGAAATCGAAGTCTTGAAGAAAGCGAGGAGTAACAAAGGTAAAGTAATAAGTTCAATTGAAGAATGGTAATGTCATGGGTGAATAGTTTCCAATGGCGTTGGATGGAAGAATGGTAAGTTAATAAGGCCCAAATGCATTATTAATATGGTGCGTTAGTGAATTATGATTGAATTTTTTTCATGTTGGCATTGGTGTTCTAATCTTCATTTAGGCTGGATATTTATGCGTGTTGGTGTTTAACCAAGGTTAAGCCTTGTAGTTTAAAAAGGCAAGGTTGCATATACATAATGGAACCAAAATTGATTTATTAATGTGAATTATCATTTTTTGGGAATTGGGTTTATAAAGTTGGGGTTTTAGAAATAAAACTGAGGTTGTTTAATCAGGGTTTTGTTTTAAATAATTTTGAAGAGGCTTCCATTTGTGAAAATAACCTTGCATATGAAGGTTGGATTGGTTTTATAAACAAGGGTTGGATTGAGTACAAGCTTAAATTGAAGTTCAGTTCTAAAGCTTCCGCATGAAATAATTGACTGTTGGGATGTATTAGAAGTTGAAGAAATCTTCCATGAAGATTTAATTTATAAGCTTCCGCAAAATTTTGTGAAATTGCCCAGACTTAGGAGTCTTGTTTGGGGCATTTATTGAAATGCTATATGCATAGCTGGTGAAGAGAATGTGGGTTTGGCAGGGTGAGCCTGCCATCAAGTGGTATCAGAGCTGGAATAGCTCTGTTTGAATATTCAAGTTTTTAAAATTGAATTAATTGCATGTGATGAATAAATATCAAATTTTTAAACTAATGAAGATTACAGCACAAAGATGCAGTGCAGGTGAAAGATAAATCAAGATCAAAAATATCTTGGAGGTGAGTTGATGATCATTATTATTGAACTCTGGTTTGAAGGTTATGCTTGACAAATTTGGTTTACAGGCATATTGAAGAAGTCTCAGCAGAAAGAAGTAGATCATAGCTTTGAGAGCAGTGATGAAAGAGTCCAGCAGAGGATTCTAGGTGAATTTGGTAGAACCTTGAAGGATTCAACAGAGGTTGAATGAATAGGACAATTGTGTTCTAAAAAGTTGCAAATGAGAGAAGCCTGAAGGAGCAGTGAAGAAATGCTCAGAAGGTTCCAGCAGAGAGAGAACCATTACTTGCCAAAAGACCAGATCTGGAGGAAAGGAATGGTGAGGTAAGTGGCAGCAGGAGCTTGTTGTTGCAGAGGCTTAATGTAACTCATGGGTGAGAAAATCATGGAGAAGAATATGACTACTGAAATTCATAAAGGAGAGAGCAGAGGTTCAGAGAAAGACCACATCAGAAAGAGGGAGAAAGATGCCAAGGAAAATGGCATAAGGCGGCAGTTAGCTGATGCAGAATATGACAAAGAGTTAGCTGAGATCAGGCAACATTTCAACAAACTGAAGATGAGGATAGAGGAAAGCCAGAGAGTTGGTTGGCTCATGAATAAGAGAGTAAAGTGGCAGAGGCTACAACAAAAGAGAGAGCAGCAAATGAACATGCAGTTTGCAGAGAAGCTGAGGAAGCTTGAACAGAGAATGAATATACAGTTGGGGTGTAAAACACTCAGAGCAGCTAAGTTGAAAGAGAAAGTTTCCATTGGTAAAACATAAGAGGAGATCATTGATGATTTCCTAAGTTATTGGGTAAATCCAGATCAGCTGGATGATGTAAAACCTTGTGTTTTTGGGTCTAATAATTTTGATGTGATTACAGGTTTTACAGAGGAGGATGTGCAATCTTGTGAAGCTGTCATAAGTATGGGAAAGTATCTTTCAAAATATATATACTCTGGAGCAAAAATAAATGAGGAAGAATGCCTCTTGAATGTGGGAAGCAGTAATGCATTCATGTTTGAAGTTGTTGCAACACAGGAAGAAATTCTTGTGAATGAAGAAGTGGTTCAATCCGAAGAACTGGTATATGAACCAATAGTTGATACTGTTGAACATTTTAATTTACAAACTGAAGATTTGTGTATGAATGCAGGGATAGTAAATGATGATGAAATACTTCAGCAATGCCATAAGGAAATTGCATTGCTGGAATACTTGTTGGTAAATTCAGAGTATGATAGAGAGATTGCAAAAGGTAGAGTTCATCACAGTGAACAGGAAAACATCATGGAGGCAGATGGTGTGAAAAGAAGACTAGTTGACAGTCTTGAGAATTCTTCAGAGAATTCTTTGGGAAAAGAGAATCAGCATACTGATGTGCTGATAGAGGAGGAAGAAATTGCAGAACAACCTACTGAAATGATGGCAGAGGAAGAAAAGGCACTGAGGCCTTATGATTTTTATTTTAACAATTGTTTTGTGAATGCAGGTGTTGTTTTAGGTGCTGGAGAACATTTGACTTAGTTGAGTAGTCAAAGAAAGAAGAAAATTCTATGGATATCTTTAATCCATGGAATAAAGAAGTTGAATTACTGGAAATTATGCTAAGTGATCATAATTCAGTGTAGGAAAATTCTCAATTTCAGAATTGGGAATTGCAGATACAAGAGAATGAAGACAGCAGAAAGGAGTACACAATGAACCCGTCCAGCAAATTGCTGATAGGAGAAGGCAGAGAAGAAGTTTTCAGTTTCAAAAAACAAGAGGGTAAGGATGATTGGGTGGCAGTAGGACCTCAGCAAGCCAGAGCTCAGCAAGCTAAAGCAAGAAATCAGCAATCTGAAGAATTATTGGACAAGGAAATTGAATTAATCAGAAAAATAATGATGAAAATGTTTCAGAGAAAGACATCAGCAAGGAAGAGAAGCATCAGCAGCAGCAAAATGAAGACAAAGACAGATTGTGAAAATGCAACCAATGGAGCAAGGCAGCATAAAGTATGGAGACCTCGAGAAAAGCAGCAAGCAACAGCAGATGATAAGTTGTAGAATAAGGTGTGGGATCCAGGGAGACGAAGACTTAAAACACATGATCAGGAGATCATGATCATTTTTCAACCTTGAGAGTCTGATGCAGGGGCATTAGATTCGGGAAAATACTTTGTATTTTATTAAAAAATAGGGGTCTTATGTTTGTGAGAAAATATTGATTTTATGTAAATATTAATGGGCTTTTTGAGTGATTTTAATTAATTATTGTGAGGATTTGTTAATGTTCCCAAATTATTGGAGAACATGAGGGAAATTAGATTTTAGATATTTAATAATTAATTATGAAGCCTAAATTAGATTTGGTTTCAATATTTTAGGGATAAAATCTAGATTGTAGGGGTGTTGAGATATTTGAGGACTTTGTTGAGTTATTAAAGGGATTTGAACCTAAATTGGTTTAGCATTATTGTATAAATGTAATAAGCCTAAAAGGCAAAAGGCAGGAAGAATAGAGAGAGAGGTGAGGTTTGGAAAACAGAGTTTTTTAGCCTACGGGCTTTTGTAAAAGGGCCATTGATTTGAAAATTTGGCCATGGACCAAGAGGATTCTTGTATTTGATTACATTTGTTTATATCGATGAGGAATTTGTTTTTAAATCATTTTGAAGAGGCTTCCATTTGTGAAAATAACCTTGCATATGAAGGTTGGATTGGTTTTATAAACAAGGGTTGGATTGAGTACAAGCTTCAATTGAAGTTCAGTTCTAAAGCTTCCGCATGAAAGAATTGACTGTTGGGATGTATTAGAAGTTGAAGAAATCTTCCTTGAAGATTTAATTTATAAGCTTCCACAAAGGTTATGAAATTTCCCAGACTTATTAGTTTTATTTGGGGAATTTATTGAAACGCATTTTTATATGCATAGATGGTGAAGAGAATGTGGGTTTGGCAGGGTGAGCCTGCCATCAAAAAGTGGTGAAATCATCAAATGATCAACTTTTCTTTAAGGTTTTCACTTTACTTAGTCATATAAGTGTATTTCTTGAGTATTTCATTTTCCTTGTCATATTAATTTCTAACTTATTTTTATTAACTCCCTAAAAAGAGACCTTATCCTATTAAAATAACTCATTTTATTTGTATATCCCCTAGAACCCACTATTATAAGATTTTATGCCAAAGTTAATTATCCACATGTCGAAACAAAATCCAAAATATACCCCCTTTGGCATAAAACTAAAAATATGTAAATATCCCGCCCCCTATGGTTTTAAGCCTTTAATAGACTAAAACTATATAATAAAAATAAAATAAAAAATAAGCTTTCGGAAGAATGACATGTATTTGAAAAATAAAACTACTGCCGAGCTTATCATAAAATTTAATTTAAACTAAACTTTGTTCCCCCAAAACCTTTGTAAATAGATTATTTCTATCCCCGCATTAACCCAAGTTTTATTGCAAATGAACTAAAGGTTTATATCGTAATTCACATTGATTATTTCCAACTATGTAATAGCCTCACGCTATACATAGCCTAACCCATGGTCAAATATTCATATTCCGCCTCACGCACCCATATCTTACATCTAAACCTTTGTTATAACTATATAACATTCCATAAACCCCGTTACCCTTTTGTAATAAAACTTTGGTTATAAATCATATTATATAAAGTTTTATTACATTATTAATCCATTCCAACGCTTATTATGTGAGTTTCCCCGGTCCCACCCAACCTTTCAACCGCATCTTTCGAATCAATCTCAGCCCTTCGCTCTTTTTCCAATGATCCAACGGTTCTAGACTTGTTTCACGCTCACAAATCAATCAACCTCTCGTCGCCCAAACAGACGCGAAATGGGTGGTTTTCCCATTTCCTCCCTCGGCAACGTGGCGAAATCTGATTTCATCCCGTTCGTTTTGTTCAATACAACTTACAGCCCAAATCCAACGCGAAATCCACCAATGGTTTTCGCATTCGAAAACAAAACCATTCCCGCCTGTCATCCCCTTGACTGATATGGATTATAAAATTGCAGTGGTAGAATTCAATTTATTGGAGATTCACAATTGGTGTTTTGATAAGTTCTTAGATAAAGATGAAATGCCTATTTGGGAGACCAATCTACCCAAATATGTGGTTCCAGTAACACACCCTAGCCAATACCTTGTGAGATTATGTTAGAAACACTATGTACCTATCAGAGAGCAATTGTTAATGTTGATAGGGAGATTCTATTTTCTATTACTGCAAAATCCATCAATGAGATGTTACAATTACAATTTGATCCCAAGGCACTTCCTCTATCCATAGAAGCATTGACTTAGTTATATTTAGGATTAGATTTTCCTAAAAGATTCATGATTTTCCATAAATTTATGCCAGCCCATGTGACAATTCCAAAGATAAATCCTCCTTACTCCACTTCCAAATTTCCCGAAGGATCCAGACATGTGATATCAATGCTTTCTTTCATACTAGGATACTTCACAGATGAATTCACTGATGAATCCATCCTTGGTTTTTATCTACTTTATCTCCTGGTCAACCTCCTACTATGATCTTTGACCATGCCAGATTTATAGCTAATAGTATCCACTATCAATTCACCAAACTACCCACTGAAGGGGTGTTCAGATATTCATCATACTTATTTCACTTGTTCTTGTATTTTCAATGTGACAAGTTTCCAATTTCATTTAAAAAAATGGACTTAGAGGGCCAGCTTCTATCCATTGTCTTCTGGACCACTTTACTAAGGAAAGAAAGCAGTGATTTCAGTTTTACAGACATTTCAAACCTATTCCTCCAACCAGCAATGAGCATATTATATAAAGCAGAGCAGCCTACGATAAGTGAGGACATGAAGAGAATATTGCAGTTATCAGAACAATGCAAGATGGGAGACTGGTATTTGTATGAAAAGCACACAGAATTGAGGATTTTTGGATCAAATCTACTGCCTTACAAATTTCCTAAGTATTTGAGCATTAGAGTTTTTGCATTAGAATACTTAAGACATGTTTTAAACTCTAATTCCATTAATTTCATGGCCTCTAAAAAGAAAACTCAATTCAAGTTGAAAAATCAGATTGGTCCTTTTATTGTGAATAACAGAAATGTTGAAAAGGAAATAGAGAAAAGATTATCAGAATTCAAATTTCAAGAAAGCTTCCCTTGGAACTATGATCCTCAAGGCATTCTCAGCAATATAAGGGTCAACCGCAAACTGCCTCCTTTTATACATGAGCCCAAGCCAGAAATTGAAAATTTTGCAAATCAAAAAGAATGGGAAGAAAATACATTGAAAGATACAACAGTAAATGTAGAGCCAACAGAAAAGATGAATGTTACACAAACTATGGTAGTTGCAAAGCAGACTGAAACCTCTACAAAAAGAGGTAGATATGAGGGAACCTACATAGCAGAAACTACTACAGATACTAAATTCAAGTTGATTTACAATAAAAGGCTCAAATTCAGTTCCATAGGGAAAGAAAAAGTAATTAATGTTGAGGATACAAATGAGCCTGAGGTAGACCATGATGAGGCTACAGTAATAATAAATGAGACTCTTGTAGACATACAAAAGGATCAAATAGCAGGTGAACAAGATACTCATACGATTGAAAGACAGAAAAACATGGAGGCTTATTCCTCACACACTATGGAGGAAAAAGACCTAGACATCAAAGAAAGGTACAAACAAATCAAACAAAAGAATGAAGAGATCAAAAGTGAGATTTACTCTCAGTTTCTTAAAAAAAATCCAGGGAATCAGAACAGGTTACTTATAGCATTTGATTATTCACAAATAAAATGATCATGTCATATCTGCAACCAACTACTTCAACACCTAAAACAGTGGTAGACTACAAAAAGGTTGAGTTTGAAGTAGATACTGAAAATGTGCATGAACTAGACCAAATAGAATTCCACAAGCATAGCTCTGAGATGTTATATTCTACTGTGGTAAAAAAGGCTATGCGTGCTACAAAGTTGCAGAATACCATTAACAACATGCAAGATCAAATGAAGCTTGACAAAGGCTCTTTGTATGCTAAATATCTAAGGATTAAACCCTTAGAAGACTTAGTTTTGCAGGTGGGAGTTGATCCTTCTGATGTTCCAACAGCAAAGATATTAATTAAAAAGAAAAATGAAGACATTGTAGCTTTGAGGAAACAGTTGAAGCTTCATCAAAGTGAGCACCCTCAAACTAAATAAATTCTTCAAGAACAGACAGAAAAAGAAGACATGATGAAGTTGATTCTCAAACTAACTGCTAAAATAAAAGAAATGGAAACACAATTGGACCAACTTGTGAAAGAGAAAGAAACTGTCAAAGAATTTGAAGCTCCAATTATCCCCTCAGTCATACCAGTAATTACCACAGTTGTGGCCTCTACATTGGGAGAAAAATTAGCACCTAATGAGCCATTGGCAACTGCAATGCCAGTGCATTCAACTACAACATCAGCCACTGATTCTTCAACCACACAGGTACAGCACACAGATGATGCAGGGAAAATATTAAAGGCTATGGAGGAAATGTCACTAAAAACCAATGAAATTAATAGTTTGAAAAAGATGATTCAGAACCTGGAAGCCTCCAACAAAACAGCATTAATCAATGCCAAAATTCATGAGCAAAGGGCCAAAAGACTTGAAGAGAAAATCAAAAGCCTACAAAAAGACTTGAATTTCACTGAACAAATTTCTTACATAAGAAATTACTTTTGGACAAATATAATTGATGCCATTCATCTCCAATGGCCTTCAATTCAAATTATCTATGAACAGAGATATTTACTTCTAGCAGCACAAGTGGAAATCCAAAAGACAACGGAAGAGTTAGCAAATAAACCAACACAAGCTTTGAAGCTCATTACTTTCTTGAATAGTAAAAACATAATAGAATTAGAAGAATTAAAGGTACAGGATAGAATAGATACCATTTTACAGATCAAGAAGGTTCTGACAAAGAAAAATATGATGAACAATTTAAAGGAAAAATGTGATGCCATGAATATTTCTATAACCAAGTTTTTAGCAAAATACACTATGCTGAGACAAGCTAGTCTTCCAGATATTCATGTCTTCAGTGACAAACTCATGCCTCAAAAGGATTATGACAAGAAGATAAGGGATTTTTCAAAAGAACAAATCAACAAGCCACTGCCACTGGGCTCTCCCACAGGAAAGGTCATTCTTCAATATATTGAAGACTTGTTTTTTCTTCAAAATGAGATCAAGCATCTTTTTGTCTTTAAGCCTAATTTTTCCAAATACTCATATGTTGATGAAAACTTTAGAAAGCTCAAAAATGTGACAATACCAAATGCAGAAAAATGACAAGCTTTTACAGATTTAATGTAAGCATTAAAAAGGCAAAACAGTGAAGAGAACTACATGAGAAACAGTCCAACAAAAGTGAAATAAAAAAGACAGTCAATTGATTTTTTACTGAATAAAGGCTTCTTTTTACAGCAGTAAAAAGTGAAAATACCAGCCAAAGTGTATCAGGGTTAAAAGAGCAGCATTAAAGTGTATCAGAAGAAAGAGTATCAGTGAAGGCAACTCAAACAAAGATATTTCCTAAGCAGCCAGCAAGCAGGACAGCTTGCCAATAAAAGCTCCTTGATTAGATAGAGTTGTTCTATATATTTTGGATAAGAGGATAGCTTGCTAATTTGTTAAGCAGTTGTCCCTCTTATCTTGTAAAGATATTTTGTATTTCCTAAATATATTCCTACATCTCTCTAGGACATTTGTAAACAATATTTTGTATAAATACTTCACTCTTTAAAGTATTGAGGGTGGAATAAAATTGCTAAGATTACTATAGACTTTTGCTGATACATTGGAGGCTCTCATGTGTTGAATTCAAAGTAGCAAACTGGAGAAATCTTAAAGTGGCATCATAATTCAGGATTCATGCGATAAGTTGAAGAGTGAAGTACATTTCTTATTGTCATTGTTTCTTTTCTGAGTTTCATGCAATTCATTATGTGTTTGATCTATCTTAACGAGTAACTAGGAATATTACTACAGGATTAGCCTTTTTCTCCCTGTTCTTAACTAAGTTACCATTTAAATGTTTTCTGTTGATTTCCGATGTTAGGAATCCTTCATTGCTCCTACTCCTGTTTGACCTCTGCCTCCTTCTTCCATTTTCCGGATCAAAGGATCCTTCATTTCCCTTTATCCCGATCATACCATTCCATCAAAAACCTTTCCCCAAATCTCTAAGGGTTATCTATCTTGCCCTAAATACATTTGTACCCCTTTGGCCTTGCCTTCTAGTACTGCTATCTAGACTTGGACTCCATAGCCCAATGGACAAGTAGATTTCTCCTTAGTTTAATCCTAAGTGGTTTTTACCCACCAAAATATTAAAACAAAACCAATTGAACTATCATAACTAGCCTAAAAACATAAATCAAAACAAATATAAATCTTTAAGAGAGATCCCTCTCTAAATTCTAGGAAGGCTAGATCCTAGGATGTGAAATAGGTTTGTGGTTACCCCCAGTTTTCTTAGACTAAAAACCAAAAGCCCACAACTTTGAGAAATTACTAGGGTGATAACATATTGGCGACCACACTGGGGACATAACCAATCTCCAGTCTAAAATTTAGTCTTAAAGGAAGATCTTTCATTTATATTTTTACTTTAAGATTATTTTTAGAGGTTGTGGGTATTCAAAAACAGTCATTCTAGCTTCTAGGAAAACCTACTATAGCAAGTCTAATCCGGATCCTAAGCCTGCAGTTATAGTAGATAACCCAGAACAGATTGGAAAAAAGAAAAAAGAAATTTTCAATTTGGAAACTGAAGTACCATTAAGAAAAGCCAATTCTTTACCCAAAGAATTAGTGAGCTTAACTGATATTGATTTTGATTTCAAGTTTGAGAATTCATTGTTTAAAAACAAATCTGAAACTGATTTAAAAGATATTGTCATAGTTCATGTTTTTACTTCATCATTGAATGCAAAACAGAAAATTATTTCATCAAGAATAAAATTAGACAAATTTGAATCTCAAAGTCAAATAGAAGGGATTAATGTTATATTGATTAAAGATATTAATGAAGCTATTAAATTAGCCCATTTATTATCTTACATTAAGCCTCCAATTTCTCAATTGCACACAACAATAATTCCAGCAGCAGATTCAACTCTGTATGCTATCACCTCATTTTTAGATTCCACTGCAAGTTCATCCACATAACAATTTATTCCTAAGTTGCCTTTGTAGCCTAGGATAGTATTTCCCTCATTCACTCAATCCACTGCATCCACTAGTCTTATAAGCACTACATCTTTATTTCTAACCAATTCCATATATATACTAGCCTCTTTTCCAAGCTCTTCAAGTACAGCTTTCAGCACATTAGCTAACGTATTCAGCACATCCCCTATCATTTTTGTTATACCTCCCAGCTCAGCAAAGCTTCAAGCCATGGCTGTCGGGTATGCTCCCCTTGTCTTACCTCAAAACCTCCGTGATATGCCTCAAGATTACCAAAAAAACATACCACTATTTGATGGCGTGTCACAATATACTGCTCAACAACATGTCACAAAAATGACATACTACTGTGAAATCTATGAAATTGATGAGTCAGATGTCCAAATGAGGTTATTTGCTCAAAGTTTGACAGGAGAAGTGAAAAAATGGTTCAAAAATTTAGCTGTTGGTAGTATAGGTAATTTAGCTACATTTCATAGAGCATTTTTAAATAAATGGGAAAGAAAAAAGAACCCCCTTCAAATTTTGTCTGAGTTTGATGCTTTAAAAAGATCTCCTAATGAGTTTGTTCAAGATTACTGCACTAGGTATAACAATGTCTATAATTCTATTCCTGTAGATCTTAAACCTACACCTTACTCTGTACTTCTTAAATTCCCTGATGGATTTGACCCAGATATGGCATATCAATTAAGAGAAAGAGGTGCTGAAACATTAGAACAAATGCAATTAGATGTTGTTAGTGTAGAAATTAATATTCTAGCTAGAAAAGCCAGACTTAGGAATGAAAGAAGAGTCACAATTAAAGAAGAAAATTCAAACTCAGATGTTAAATTAGATTCTTTTGCTAAAACTTTAGAAAGGGTGGTTGAAATATTAGATAATTTAGATAAAAAACCTCAATGGGATAATCAACCACAGATCAGAAATCCTAATTTTAGAAAAAATAATAACCCTGGAAAAGCTAAAGACGCTGCTCCAGATCAAAACATTAGACCCCCATTTCAAGAAAACTATGCTGAGAGTTCTCAAAATAATGATGAAGATGAGGATAACATCAATCTAATAATGGGGACAGATGAAAACAACACTATTTTCCTCACTCACGAGGATCAAGAACTTTTTGAGCTTCAACAACTCAAAATAGAATCTAGTGAATCTTTGATTTCAAACAAGGTTATGACTTTGCTATTAATGAAATTCACAGTCAGTATAACCTTAGAAACAAGAAAAACAATGAAACTTCTACAAAAAAAAATTCTCAAAATCAAACTAAAAATAATGTAGAAGCCCCAAAAACAAAAATTTTGCAAATTCTCCCAAGGGAAAACAAGCAAAATTCCAATCCTTCCAGTCCTAAAAAATTTCCAAACCCAAAAATTGTTGACATCACTGATGAAGTGGCCCAATCTTCTAAAGATGCGCCAAAATATAATCCTACAAAAGCCTCTAATTCAGTAAAAACAACAATTCCTGATCCTAAAAAGGATCCTGCTGATTCTAAATCAAAAAATCCTAAAACTGATAATTTAAAAACAACTGCTGAAAATTCAAAATTTGATAGAACATTTGCTGCCACACAAACTGTCCCTGAAAAAAGAATTAAAAACAGCAAAAATCAAGAAACTCAGACGGAGAATATTAAAACAACTGAATATAAAAGTACAGTTGTTGAGATTCAAGAAAAACCAACTCAGATAACAGTTACAAAAGATGAATTACTTCAGATTATTAAGTCTCAACCCTCATTCAACATTGAGACTGAAATAGCTAAGTTAAAAATACCAATTCCTTTAACAGAATTAGTAAAAAATGACTTATATAAATCTACAATAACTGAGACTTTGAATATGAATGATGGTGAAGATGCCATTAATTTAAATGATGATCAACCAGAGTTGATATTTGGCCCTTATGTAAATGGTAAGCATTCAGATGGAACAGTGCCTCCTTTCTATATCATCCTTACTATTCATGATCAAATTTTACACAATGCTATGTTAGATTCAGGAACTTCCCATAACTTAATGCCAAAAGTCATTATGGAAACTCTTAATCTAGAAATAACTAGGCCTTATAAAGATTTATTCTCATTTGATTCTAGCAAAGTTAAGTGCATAGGGTTGATTAAAGATTTATGTGTGAATTTGGTTCAGTACCCTGGTAAGAGTATGGTTATGGATATTGTAGTAGCTCACATCCCACCAAAGTATGGTATGCTTATTTCTCGCTCATGGGAAGCAAAGTTGTGTTAGGATATTCTGACACATAGGAAATAGTTAATAATAACTTAGTCTAGTGTAGAGTTAGGTAAAGTGTGTTTCTTTACCATGTACATTTGTAACTTATAATCCGACGGTCATGATTTGTAGTGATCCGACGGTTATCTCTCACCTCAGTACTAACAACACTTGATCCGTGGCTTAACACCCGATTGGTCCATGATCTCTATTTAAAGAGCATGGAGGGTCATTTTTCTGGTAACCGTTTATGAGAGAAACATATGTAACTTTTCTTTTATATTAATCAATTCCCTGAAGTGGCCGAGTTGGCTCAGGGCGTGCACTGTTTCCCTCTTTGATGGTTTTAACCACGTGATTATACTGGTGTACTGATTTGTGATCTTTTTGTGAGCGGTAACCTCTAGTTCTTTATCTACGGAACTTACCCTGTAAATTTCTACATGGTATTAGAGCTATTTTGAGGGCCGCGTCCGTTGTTGATCAAAATCTGAAGCCGGTTTTACTGCATGTGAATGCCATTTTGTAGATCTACTATTTCTGAACATTTTTGGGCTTGGAGAACTGCTCGGTTGTGTCTGGAGTGTCTGTTACAGTGAGGAACGCCTTTCGTTTCATGCGAAAAGGTTTCCGGCTGCCCAATTTATGTTAGTTTAGATCTGGAGGTATAAAGCATCTATTTTGCAGTTATGTTTGTTAATAGTTCTTCTTATTTCAGTTTTTTCCTGTATTAAGGTTTTATTTATTTGCCAGATCTATACCCTCTTCTCTATGTATGCTCTTTGTTGTGCACTCCGTGCAATCTCGACAAATCAGAAACAGGAAAAAGGGATTTTTTTTGCTACGTTTTCTCTTTCCCCGCATCTTTGTGCGATCTAGGGAAATCAAAAATAGTGAAAAAAGTGATAGTTGCCGGTAAGGCTAACCGAGAATCTAACATTCTGTCGTAAGGCTTTGCATTTCGTTTTTTGCTCGTTTTTTGTTTTTTTTGTGCAAGAAAAAGCACGCACACCGAATAATAATAATAATAATAATAATAATAATAATAATAATAATAATAATAATTCCTCCTTTCTAAAATAACATAATCCTTTTACTATCTCACTTGGTGAGGGGTTAGTTTATGAAAATAGAGGTCTTGGGTTCAAGTCTCCTTCTCAAGCTTCTTTTGTAAAAAGTTTTGTTCAAAGAGGCGGAATTGTTTTTTAAAAAAGCCACACTTCATCTCGTTTCCGCAACTATTCGACATCTACAACGCAGATTTTTCAAAAGGCATAACTTCTTCATTCGGAAGTCGTTTTTTGAGCCTTTTTTTTTTTAAATGGCCTAATTTTTCGAGATATTTCCATTGGAGCAGTTATTTTCAACTTTTCTCAGCTTCATTTTTAAAATAAAAAAAAAATGGAAAGTGCATGCCTGGTTATTCTTAACAGCACCAATTATTTCCAATGGCTACCTCACATGGTAGATATACTTAGAAGTAAAGGGCTTTATAGAATAGCCACAGGTAAAGAAACTAAACCTTCCGATGATGATAAAGTTCCTAAATGGGAAAATAGACAAGATCAAGCACGAGGGTTGATAGGAATGTCCATTGCTCAAGATCTTCGATTTCACATCATTGACATTGACACCCCTGATAAAGCCCTAGAAAAGCTAAATAATGTTTTTGGCATTCAAAATCAAATCAGGGCCCACCAACTTGAAAATGAGTTGCTTACTTTGGATCCTAATACTTTCTCCTCTATTGAAGACTTTTTGTCCAAATTCAAGACCCTTAGACTTCTTTTAAAAGGGTGTAAGGTCAAAAAGGAAGATGGTAGCCTCATCTATTGCATTCTTGCTAAACTTGGCCCTGCATACTCTATATTTGTTTCTGCCTTCCATTCCACCAGAGAAGCCATCATTTCTGCAGGAACCACCTACAAGAATCCCTCTTTTGATGCCTTTTGTCATTCTTTGATAAGAGAACAAGAAAAACTCTTACACCTTGGTCTTATCACTACTGGAAATGCTTCTAAGAAAGCCTTAGCAGCCCAACAACAACCATATCAAAAGAATCCCAAGAAGCAGTATCCTAAAAAAATATGGTCCTAAACCAAACAAGGGCCCTAAGCAATTTCAGCCACAAACTGAAAAATCAAATCACCAAAATAAAAAGGCAAATAAAAACAAAGCGAAGAAGGCAAATAGACATTGCAACTTTTGTAATTGGGATGGCCATATAGAGTCCAAATGTTTTAAGAAGATGGAAGCCTTAGAAGCAGCAATGAAGAAGCACAACATCAATTTGGAGCACTCTTCACCTTCATCTTCAGGCATGGCACTTTATTCTTGTGATTGTCAAGCATCAAGATCTGGTTATGCATTAAATGTATCTTCTTCTTCTCCTCCTCATGAGTGGCTCATTGATTCTGGAGCTTCTTACCACATGGCTAAAAATAAATCCATGTTTTCTTCTTTAAATAATTGTAACACCAAACATATTTATGTTGGTGATGATAGATCTCTTAGTGTTGTAGGATTTGGAACCATTCATCTAGATAATGGTCAGTTTAATGATGTACTATGTGTTCCTAACTTGTCATTCAACCTTCTATCTATTTATCAGATAACTCATTCAGGTGAAGGGAAAATAGTAGAATTCTCACCTCATGATGTTGTAATCAAGGACCTCAAAGATCCTAAACATATTTTAGCTACTGGAATTGCTGATGATTCCACAAGGTTGTATAATTTTGACAACGTTGGGTCATCATCTCTTCCCTCGGTTTTTGTTGCTCATAATGATGATGTGAGTAAACTTTGGCATAAGATATTTGGTCACTTAAACTATCACTCTCTTCGAACTCTATGTAAGGAAAATATGGTGACGGGCCTTCCTATGGTATCTTGTCGAGATGGTGTTTTCTCCAGATGTGTACTCGGAAAACATCATCGGGACAGTTTTGACAAACGTGCCTCTTGGAACGCTTCAGCCCCTTTGTAGCTTGTGCACAGTGATTTATGTGGTCCTCTTCCTGTTGTTTCTTTCTCTGTTTGCAAGTACTTCTTAACTTTCATTGATGATTTTTCCAGACGCACTTGGGTATATTTCTTAAAACTCAAGAGTGAAGTTTTTAACATGTTCTTGGCCTTCAAGGCCTTTGTTGAGAAACAATTTTCACATCCAATTCTTAAGTTAAGATCAGACAATGGCGGAGAATATGTTAACAACAAATTTATCAACTTTTTCACTAAGCATGGCATTCAATTGCAACATACTGTTCCATATACTCCACAACAAAATGGTGTAGCTGAAAGCAAGAATCGCACCTTAAAAGAAATGGCTAATTGTATGCTTCAATCTAAAGGACTTGGTCTCAATTTTTGGGCGGAAGCCATTAACTGTGCAAATTACATTGTAAATCGCACTCCTACTGAGGTTTTAAAGAACATAACTCCAGAAGAAGCTTGGAGCTCAATCAAACCATATGTAAGTCACTTTTTTGTTTTTGGAAGTGATGCTTGGGCCCATATTCCAGATGCGAAACATAAAGCCTTAGAACCTAAGAGTGAAAAATGTATTTTTGTTGGATATTCTGAAGATGTGAAAGGATATAGACTTCTTCAACCAAAATCCAAAAATATTATCATTAGAAGAGATGTAAAGTTTGATGAAAATATATCGGCCTGCGAGCCTAGTTCGGCGGGTGTGCCACCTTTGGCCTGCGAGCCTGATTCGGCAGATGTGCCACCTCTCTCTCTCTCTCTTCTATTTTTAATAGCATTCCTTCTAGTTCAGATGATGACAGCGAGGATGACAATCCTCCTCCAGCTCGTGAAATTGTTCCTTATACTCCACCGCTTCCAAGATGGGTCCACTCTACTCGGGATGCAGCAAGTTCTCTTGCAGGTGACCCTACCGATCGACGACGTACACGTTCTCGGTTCGAAAGAGCTTCTTCCTTATTGGCTTAAGTTCCAGAAAAACTTGATCCAGAAACCTTTGAAGAAGCCTCCGGTCATCCAGATTGGGATGAAGCTATGAATGAAGAGTATCGTTCCTTATTGGCAAACAATACTTGGGATCCTGTTCCTCTTCCAAAGGGAAGAAAACTTATTAGATGCAGATGGGTTTACAAAAAAAAGTTTGGACCAGATGGAAAAGTGGATAGACATAAAGCTCGTCTTGTTGCTAAAGGTTTTTCACAAGTTGAAGGCATTGACTATACTAAAACCTTCTCCCCTGTTGCCAAAATGAATTCTATCCGCCTTGTTCTTTCCCTTGCTACCTCCTTTAAATGGGAAGTCCATCAGATGGATGTTAAATCCGCCTTCTTACATGGAGATTTGCATGAATAAATCTACATGGAACAACCCCCTGGCTTTATCCAAAAAGACTCTAGCCTTGTTTTTCACCTTAGGAAGTCTCTTTATGGTCTCAAACAAGCTCCTCGGGCTTGGTATGCCAAAATGGATAGATTTATCTTAGATAATGGCTTTTCTAGGTGTCATTCTAACAACATTGTCTACACCAAGAATGTGGGTAATTCCTTCACCATCCTTGTTCTTTATGTTGATGATCTTATCCTTACTAGTAGTGATCCAAACCATATAAACCATGTGAAGCCTAGCCTCTAAAAGAAGTTTGAAATGACAGACTTAGGACACTTGCATTATTTCCTTGGTCTTCAAGTCTTGCAAACCAAGGAAGGCATTACCCTCTCTCAGTCCAAGTATGCCTGTGATCTTCTACACCACTTTCACATGGAAGACTGTAAGCCTGCCCCTTCTCCCTTTCAGTATTGATTCAAGCTTTCAGTCAACTGTACTACCCCTGAAGTTGATGCTACCTTATACCGTCAACTTGTTGGTAAACTTTTGTATCTAACCCATAACCATCCTGACCTTTCCTTTGTCGTTGGTCTTGTTGCTCGATTTATGCACCAACCTCATGAAAGTCACTGGAAAGAAACTAAAATAATACTTTGATATATTCGAGGTATAGTTCAGTTCAGGATTCATAACATTGCAAGAGCATCTCCCTTGTTGATTGGTTTCACTGATTCTGATTGGGCTGGTGACCCTGATGATCGGAAGTCCACTACAAGATATGTATTCACTCTTGGTTCAGGACCTATTACTTGGTCTTGTAAGAAACAAAGTGCCATCTCCCTTTCTTCAGCAGAAGCAGAGTATCGTGGTGCAGTTGAAGCCAGCAAGGAAGCCATGTGGCTTCGTTAGATCCTATCTGAATTTGGTCTTCATCAGCAGCATCCAACTACACTTTGGTGTGATAATCAGAGTTCCATTCAGCTATGTAAAGATCCAATTCAGCATCAACGTATGAAACACATTGAACTCCACATACACTTCATCAAAAAGCTCATTCATGATCGTGTTCTTGAAGTGTAGTATTGTCCGACCAATGATCAGGTAGCCGATATATTTATGAAGGCTCTCACAGAAGCAAAGTTTACCAAACTTTGATCCATGCTTGGAGTTCAGGAAAGTTGTCATTAAGGGGGGATAGGCTCTAATGCCTCCTTCCTTCTCCTATTGTGTCACTTTTGTAAATCCTTCAATCCTATCCCAATTTGTTCTTAAGGGGGATGTTAGGATATTTCGACACATAGGAAATAGGCTCCTTTTGTGTCACCTTTGTAAATCCTTCAATCCTATCCCAAGTTGTTCTTAAGGAGGGATGTTAGGATATTCCGACACATAGGAAATAGTTAAGAATAACTTAGTCTAGTGTAGAGTTAGGTAAAGTGTGTTTCTTTACCATGTACATTTGTAACTTATAATCCGACGGTCACGATTTGTAGTGATCTGACAGTTATCCCTCACCTTAGTATTAACGGCACTTGATCCGTGGCTTAACATCTGATTGGTCCATGATCTCTATTTAAAGAGCATGGACGGTCATTTTTCTGGTAACCGTTTATGAGAGAAACATATGTAACTTTTCTTTTATATTAATAAATTCCCTGAAGTGACCACGTTCGCTCAGGGCGTGGATTGTTTCCCTCTTTGAGGGTTTTAACCACGTGATTATACTGGTGTACTGATTTGTGATCTGTTTGTGAGCGATGACCTTTAGTTCTTGATTTGCGGAACTTACCCTGTAAATTCCTACAAGTTGCAGGGATCTCTACAACTAGACATGATTTATGCTACTATAACAGTATTTGGATAGCCCAAGAAACTTTATAGAGAAACTTTAATGAAATTCATGGTTAGCCGTGCAGAAAGATCCATTAATGACCCCATTTATTCAACACCAACTGACCTTGATTCCTTCATTTTATGTAACTCTGATAACAACGAAATCTAAAAAGAACTAATTGACATAAAGCCAAAACCAAACAATGACAATATTTTTCATGAATCCCTTTAGCACTTAGACTTTGATGGCTCTGTGAACAAAACAGGAGCAGGAGTTGGAGTATGGATCACAAATATTGAGACCATTCATTCAGAAGGACATGCCTTTAGACTCAACTTTAAATGTACAAACAACATGGCAGAGTAAATGGAGATTATTCTATTCATAATCCTAGATTAGCCAGATATAGAGATGCAGCAACTGATTTATGTGATGATTTATTGGAATGCAAATTTGCTAATATACCTAGAAAATAGAACATTCAAGCACATTGCTTAGCAACTTTTGCTAGCACATGTAATTTACCTTTTCAACCAACACATAGGTATACTACTGAAGTTAAATACATACCCATTGTCCCAGATAATGTTAAATACTGGCAGATTTTCTCTGAAGATGAACAGATTTATCATTTTTTGAACAATAAGGAAGAATTTCAAAATTGTAAGATAGATTCAGGCTGTAATATAGATTCAAATTTTAATTGTGAAATAGATAACATATATGTACACAAATTTAACAAACCCACTATATTTACTAAATTTGACATTGATAACTTAGAGAAAGTAGATGTAGAGGAAACCATTGAAGAAGAAATTGACATGTTAGATCTAAAAGATAATTTTTTGCGTAAGGGTTTAACTCCTTTGGAGGACCTTTTCGATTTCCTAAAAAGTAGAAAATGGAACCAGTTAGGTCTGACATTGAAGAATGTAACATTGGGACATAAGTAAAGCCTAAAATTATTAAACTGTCAAAACCTTTACCTGCTCAAGAAAAAGAGAAATATATTGAACTTTTAAAGGAATATCAAGATGTGTTTGCATGGAGTTATGAAGATCTTAAAGCTTATGACACAAACATAAGTCAACATAATATTCCTATAAAATATGATCAAAAACCATTTAAACAAAAATTGAGGAGGATTAATCCTGTCTTATTACCTTTGATAGAAAAAGAGGTTAAACACATGTATGATGCCCAAATCATTGCACCAATCAGATATTCTGATTGGGTGTCAAACTTAGTACCTACCAGAAAGAAAATATGTGAAATAAGATTATGTGTAGACTTTAGGAATCTCAATAAAGTATCATTGAAGGATAATTACCCCTTACCTAAGATGAATCATATTTTACAAAGGGTAGTTGGTTCTTCCAGGATATCCTTATTGGATGGTTTTTCAGGATTAACCAGATCCTTGTTCAAAAGGAAGACCAAGCTAAAACAACTTTTACCACTCCTTGGGGCACTTTCATGTATGTGAAAATTCCTTTTGCTTTGATGAATGTTGGAGCTACCTTTCAGAGGGCTATGGACATAGCCTTTGCTAAGGAAATACATGACTTCTTGGTTATTTATCTAGATGATATTACTGTTTTTTCCAAGTCAGATAATGAACACTTGGATCATTTGAGACAAGTTTTTATTAAATGTAGAAAATTTGGTATATCTTTAAACCCTAAGAAGACTCTTTTTGGACTAAAGGAAGGCAAATTACTAGGACACATAATATCAAAGGAAGGTATTAGGATAGATCCTGCAAGAATAGAGGCAATTCTAAACATTCATCCACCTAGAAATATCAAAGAGTTACAAGCATTTTTAGGTAAAATCAATTTTTTGAAAAGATTTATTTCTAACTTAGCAGAAATCATCAGAGAACTGAATAATATGCTTAAAAAAGACTCGGTTTTAAAATGGACAGTTGAAGAAAAACAACCATTTGACTCTATTAAACAAGATTTAACTAAAACACCAGTCTTAATCAATCCTGATTTCAAAAAGGACATCATAATTTTTTCATTTTCCTCAGAGCATACCATTGCTGCAGTTCTACTGCAGAAGAATGATCAAGGTTTTGAATAGCCTATAGCCTTTTTTAGTAAAACCCTTAGAGATGCACCTCTGAAATATAACATAATGGAGAAACAAGCTTTAGCCTTGGTTAAAGCAATAAAAGATTTCAGATTTTACATTCTTTACTCCCACATTATTGCCTATGTCCCTAATTCTGCAGTAAAGGACATTCTCACTCAAGATGGTCCTGATGGTAGAATAGGAAAGTGGATTGCCACTATCCTAGAATATGACATAGAGATTAAACCAACTAAACTCATTAAAGGACATGGATTAGCCAAATTGATGGCTGGATCCAATTGCAATTTGCAATGCATTAGATATAAATTTTATTGCACAGGTTGATGACCAGGAAGAGATGGCGACTCCATTGATCAGTGAAGCCTTTATAGACTCACCATGGTACTCAGATATTATCTTTTTACTTACACATTTACAAGCTCATCCTGGATTAACAAGGACTAAAGCCAGATTTATTAAACTTAAAGCAATGAGATTTTGTATTTTGGATAATGTGCTTTTTTGGAAAGAACAAAGTGGGACATTACTAAACTATTTACTAAAATCAGAAGCTGACAAAATTCTTGAATAATTTCATGCAGGTGACTGTGGAGGACACTTATATTGGAAAAGTACTGCAGATAAGATTCTTAGAGCTGGTTTTTACTGGCCTACCTTATTTGCTAATGTTAAGAAATTTGTTACTTCATGTCACAAATGTCAAATTTTTGAAGGAAAAAAGAATTTGTTACCTTTACCCCTAAAGCCAATTTCAACTGAGATGCCATTTCAACAATGGGGTTTAGACTTCATTGGAGAAATTCACCCTCCATCCTCTGGCCAACATAAGTGGATTTTGACTGCCACATATTACTTTACTAAGTGGATTGAAGCCATTCCCACCAGACAAGCCACTGACTCAGTCATTATCTCTTTCATAGAAAACAACCTTTTATCTAGATTTGGATGCCCACATAAAATAATTACTGATAATGCAACAGCATTCAAATCTAAGAAAATGATTGCCTTCTGTCACAAGTACCATATTACCTTAGGCCACTCTACTACTTATTACCCTCAGGGTAATGTCCTAGCTGAATCTTCAAATAAAAGCCTTGTGAATATCATTAAAAAACTACTTCAAGATAACAAGAAAACTTGGAATAAAAAGTTAGTCTATGCCTTATGGGCAGATAGACTTACCACCAAAAAGTCAATTGGAACTTCTCCTTATCAAATTGTTTATGGGATGGATCCAGTTTTCCCATCATCATTAGGTGTTCCAGTAATGAAGATCATTCAAGAATCACAAGTAGAGGTAAATGATATACAAAGAAGGATAAATCAAACAATCCATCTACAACAAACAAGGGAAGAAGTCTATGAAAAATCTCAAGTCATTCAAGAGAAAATCAAGAAATTTTTTGATAAAAGAAGTAAAGAAGATGACTTTGCCATTGGAGATAAAGTGTTAAAATGGGATTCCAGGAGTGAAGAAAAAATAAAGCATGGAAATTTTGACTTTCTATGGAAAGGACCATATGTAATTTACGGATATAGGGGTAACAATTCTTTCTTCATCAAAGATTTGGATGGAACAGATATTCAAGAAGGACCCATTAATGGTAGAATGCTCAAACATTACTATTCTTCTAAGTTAACCAATAGTTAGTCCTAGTTACTTTTTACACCATTGTAAATATCCATTGAAGTTTTTAGATTGGATTGGATGTTTTCTTTCAAAGTTGAAGCCCGGAGAGAAGGCCCTAAGCTTTGAAGATTAAAATGTCATAAGTATCAGTTTTTGCAGAAATCAAAAGATAATTATTGGATCATCAAGGTCAAAGTTCAAGGTTACTAGTCTCATAGTTCTTGACATTTCACCAGGAAATGCCATCCCCGTGTGAAGCCACTGTTAGGGTCCTATAAGTATAGGATTCATAGTTTGGAATTGACTTATGATAGTCTTGTAAAATATATACATACCTTGCTTTTTGCAAGTTGTTTTCCCATATTTTGTAAAAAAGGAAAAATAGAAAATAAAAAAAGAGGGTAAAAGTCCTAAAAGAAAAAACAAAGGACTTAAAAGAATATAGACCCCAAAAGAAAAATAAAACATGAAAGTGTACAAGTCTAAATGCCACTACTTTTTACTTTTTGAAAATGATTATGGCAGAGTGTCAATAAATTCCATAATCCATGATGAGTTAAACTACTTAATCTTGACTTGTCATGCTGTCAATTTTCATGTTCTAGATAGTGAATAAAGATTAGTCAAACAATTTAATCCTGACTAATCAGTAGATAGGTAGAGAATAAAGAGGAGCTCATCAGTTTAATCTGAGCCCTTGGATGATATAAGGTAGATTTAGATAGTTTTTATGCTTTTTAAAAAGAATAAAATGTTTCAAGGTAGCAAGCTCAACTGCACTTGCAAAATGGAAGAAAAAATGTTAGATTAAAGTTGGGTAGATAGAAAGAAGTTGGAAGAAGCTTGTAAATATTCATCACTGGGTAAAAATTACTAATTTCCCATCCCCTGTAGTAATTTTGCATTCTAGACTTTCAATCAAAGAGGCTCAGAGCATTTCTCTGACTTCTGTTGGGATCGGACCCAAGGCTCAATGATTGTTAGTTAAAAGTGTTAAATTCCTATATTAATCCCCAATTATCATTGTTTACCCTTCATTCACCCATCACAACTCAAAAACACATAATATCCATTTTAATTAACTTCCTATGTTTCATAAAGCATACAAACCCTCAAAAAACATATTATCCTAAGTAAAAGTGGTGAAATCATCAAATGATAAACGTTGCTTTAAGGTTTTCACTTTACTTAGTCATATAAGTGTATTTCTTGAGTATTTCATTTTCCTTCTCATATTAATTTCTAACTTATTTTTATTAACTCCCTAAAAAGAGACCTTATCCTATTAATATCACTCCTTTTATTTTTATATCCCCTAAAACCCACTATTATAAGATTTTATGCCAAATTTAATTATCCACATGTCGAAACAAAATCCAAAATATACCCCCTTTGGCATAAAACTAACAATATGTGAATATCCCGCCCCCTATGGCTTTAAGCCTTTAATAGACTAAAACTATATAATAAAAATAAGCTTTCGGAAGAATGACATGTATTTGAAAAATAAAACTACTGTCGAGCTTATCATAAAGTTTAATTTAAACTAAACTTTATTCCCCCAAAACCTTTGTAAATACATTATTTCTATCCCCGCATTAACCCAAGGTTTATTACAAATGAACTAAAGGTTTATATCATAATTCACATTGATTATTTCCAACTATGTAATAGCCTCACGCTATAAATAGCCTAACCCATGGTTAAATCTTCATATTCTGCCTCACGCACCCATATCTTACATCTAAACCTTTGTTATAACTATATAACATTCCATAAATCGCATTACCCTTTTGTAATAAAACTTTAGTTATAAATCATATTATATAAAGTTTTATTAGATTATTAATCCATTCTAGTGCTTATTATGTGAGTTTCCTCGGTCCCACCCAAACTTTCAACCGCAGCTTTTGAATCAATCTCAGCCCTTCACTCTTTTTCCGATGATCCAACGGTTCTAGACTTGTTTCACGCTCACAAATCAATCGACCTCTCGTCGCCCAAATGGACGCGAAATGGGTGGTTTTCCCATTTCCTCCCTTGGCAACGTGGCAAAATCTTATTGCATCGCATTTGCTTTGTTCAATACAACTTGCAGCCCAAATCCAATACGAAATCCACCAATGGTTTTCGAATTTGAAAACAAAACCATTCCTTCCTGTCATCCCCTTGACTGATATGGATTATAAAATTGCAGACCCTGTGGTAGAATTCAATTTATTGGAGATTCACAATTGGTGTTTTGATAAGTTCTTAGATAAAGATGAAATGCCTATTTGGGAGACCAATCTACCCAAATATGTAGTTCCAGTAACACACCCTGGCCAAGACCTTGTGAGATTATGTCAGAAACACTATGTACCAGATCAAAGAGCAATTGTTAATTCCGATAGGGAGATTCTATTTTCTATACTGCAAAATCCGTCAATGAGATGTTACAATTACAATTTGATCCCAAGGCAGTTCCTCTATCCATAGAAGCATTGACTTAGTTATATTTAGGATTAGATTTTCCTAAAAGATTCATGATTTTCCATAACTTTATGCCAGCTCATGTGAACATTCCAAAGCTAAATCCTCCTTACTCCACTTCCAAATTTCCTGAAAGATCCAGACATGTGATATCAATGCTTTCTTTCATACTAGGATACTTCACATATGAATTCACTGATGAATCCATCCTTGGTTTTTTATCTACTTTATCTCCTGGTCAACCTCCTGCTATGATATTTGACTATGCCAGATTTATAGCTGATAGTATCCACTATCAATTCACCAAAATACCCACTTAAGGGGTGTTCAAATATTCATCATACTTATTTCACTTGTTCTTGTATTTTCAATATGAAAAGTTTCCAATTGCATTTCAAAAAATGGACTTAGAGGGCCAGCCTCTATCCATTGTCTTCTGGACCACTTTACTGAGGAAAGAAAGCAGTGATTTCAGTTTTACATACTTTTCAGACCTATTCCTCCAACCAGCAATGAGAATATTATATAAAGCAGAGCAGCCTAGGATAAGTGAGGACATGAAGAGAATATTGCAGTTATCATAACAATGCAAGATGGGAGACAGGTATTTGTATGAAAAGCACACATAATTGAGGATTTTTGGATCAAATCTATTGCCTTACAAATTTCCTAAGTATTTGAGCATTAGAGTTTTTGCATTAGAATACTTAAGACAGGTTTTAAACTTGGATTCCATTAATTTCATGGCCTTTAAAAAGAAAACTCAATTCAAGTTGAAAAATCAGATTGGTCCTTTTATTGTGAATAACAGAAATGTTGAAAAGGAAATAGAGAAAATATTATCAAAATTCAAATTTCAGGAAAGCTTCCTTTTGAACTATGATCCTCAAGGCATTCTCAGAAATATAAGGGTCAACTGCAAACTGCCTCCTTTTATACATGAGCCCAAGCCAGAAATTGAAAAATTTTCAAATCAAACAGAATGGGCAGATAATACATTGAAAGATACAACAGTAAATGCAAAGCCAGCATAAAATATGAATGATACAAAAACACACTATGGAGGAAAAATACCTAGACATAAAAGAAAGGTACAAACAAATCAAACAAAAGAATGAAGAGATCAAAAGTGAGATTTACTCTTAGTTTCTTAAACAAAATCCAGGGAATCAGAACAGGTTACTTACAGCATTTGATTATTCCACAAATAAAATGATCATGTCATATCTACAACCAACTACTTCAACACCTAAAACAGTGGCAGACTACAAAAAGGTTGAGTTTGAAGTAGATACTAAAAATGTGCATGAACTAGACCAAATATAATTCCACAGACATAGCTATGAGATGTTATATTCTACTGTGGTAACAAAGGCTATGAGTGCTAAAAAGTTACAGAATACCATTATCAACATGCAGGATCAAATGAAGCTGGACAAAGGCTCTTTGTATGCTAAAGATCTAAGGATTAAGGCCTTAGAAGACTTAATTTTGCAGGTGGGTGTTGATCCTTCTGATGTTGCAGCAGCAGAGATATTAATTAAAAAGAAAAATGAATACATTGAAGCTTTGAGGAAACAGTTGAAGCTTCCTCAAAGTGAGCACCCTAAAACTAAAGAAATTCTTCAAGAACAGACATAAAAAGAATATATGATGCAGTTGATTCTCAAACTAACTGCTCAAATAAAAGAAATGGAAACACAATTGGTCCAACTTGTGAAAGAGAAAGAAATTGTCAAAGAAGTTGAAGCTCCAATTATCCCCTCAGTCATACCAGTAATTACCACAGTTGTGGCCTCTACATTGGGAGAAAAATTAGCACCTAATGAGCCATTGGCAACTGCAATGATAGTGCATTCAACTACAACATCAGCCACTGATTCTTCAACCACACAGGTACAGCACACAGATGATGCAGGGCAAATAGTAAAGGCTATGGAGGAAATGTCACTAAAAACCAATGAAATTAATAGTTTGAAAAATATGATTCAGAATCTGGAAGCCTCCAACAAAACAACATTAATCAATGCCAAAAGTCATGAGCAAAGGGCCAAAAGAATTGAAGAGCAAATCAAAAGCCTACAAAAAGACTTGAATTTCACTGAACAAATTTCTTACATAAGAAATTACTTTTGGAAAAATATAATTGATGCCATTCATCTCCAATGGCCTTAAATTCAAATTATTTATGAACAGAGAGATTTGCTTCTAGCAGCACAAGTGGAAATCCAAAAGACAACAGAAGAGTTAGCAAATAAATCAGCACAAACTTTGGATCTCATTACTTTCTTGAATAGTAAAAACAGAACAGATTTAGAAGAATTAAAGGTACAGGATAAAATAGAGACCATTTTACAGATCAAGAAGGTTTTGACAAAGAAAAATTTCATGAACAATTTAAAGGAAAAATGTGATGCCATGAATATTTCTATAACCAAGTTTTTAGCAAAATACACTATGCTGAGACAACCTGGTCTTCCAGATATTCATGTCTTCAATGAAAAACTCATGCCTCAAAAGGATTATGACAAGAATATAAGGGATTTTGCAAAATAACAAATCAACAAGCCACTACCATAGGGCTCTCCCACACGAAAGATGATTCTTCAATATATTGAAGACTTGTTTTTTCTTCAAAATGAGATCAAGCATCTTTTTGCCTTTAAGCCTAATTTTTCCAAATACACAGACGCTGATGAAAACTTTAGAAAGTTCAAAAATGTGACAATACCAAATGCAGAACAATGGCAGGCTTTTACAGATTTAATGTAAGCATTGAAAAGGCAAAACAGTGAAGAGAACTACATGAGAAACAGTCCAACAAAAGTGAAATAAAAAAGACAGTCAATTGATTTTTTACTGAATAAAGGCTTCTTTTTACAGCAGTAAAAAGTGAAAATATCAGCCAAAGTGTATCAGGGTTAAAAGAGCAGCGTTAAAGTGTATCATAAGAAAGAGTATCAGTGAAGGCAGCTCAAACAAAGATATTTCCTAAGCAGCCAGCAAGCAGGACAACTTGCCAATAAAAGCTCCTTGATTAGATAGATTTGTTCTATATATTTTGGATAAGAGGACAGCTTGCTAATTTTTTAAGCAGTTGTCCCTCTTATCTTGTAAAGATATTTTGTATTTCCTAAATATATTACTACATCTCTCTAGGATATTTGTAAAAAATATTTTGTATAAATACTTCACTCTTTGAAGTATTAAGGGTGGAATAAAATTGCTAAGATTACTATAGACTTTTGCTAATACATTGGAGGCTCTTATGTGTTGAATTCAAAGTAGCAGACTAGACAAAGCTTAAAGTGGCATCATAATTCAGGATTCATGCGATAAGTTGAAGAGTGAAGTACATTTCTTATTGTCATTGTTTCTTTTCTGAGTTTCATGCAATTCATTATGTGTTTGATCTATCTTAATGAGTAACTAGGAATATTACTACAGGGTTAGCCTTTTGCTCCCTGTTCTTAACTAAGTTATCATTTGACTTCAGTGGCAGAAGTTTTGGAGGAGTTAATGAGACAGATAGTGGAGTTGTGTTCTGTTTATTTTAGTTGAACTAGTTGAGAATAGTTTAACTAGCTAATCAATTAGTTATGAGTGGAGTGAATTAAATATTATTTAATTCACTAATTAGTAACTCATTAGTCAACTCAAGAACACTTCAGTTCACTACAGTGCATGATCAGTTCAGTGGAGACCAGTGGAAGAGGTAGATGAAAGGGTGAGTAAAGCTATCAGTTGGAGGATCAGTTTGGCATGGGATTTGCATTACACTTGGAGGAATTGTCCATGACAATTGCGCAGTCAAGCCAAGGGGATTCGAACCTTGGATCTCTTCATATACAGGCCATAATTGCGCAATAGAGGCAAGGCAGTCAGCAGTGAGTTTTGAACCCGAGACTTGTTCAAAACTAAGTTAGATTGTGTGTGACTTTATGAGAAAGTACTGAGTACTTGTGAGGAGTATTGTACTTTGTTGGTTACATGATTTATCCATTATAATATACACAATAGATGCGGGGTTTTCAGCTATAGGCTTTCCCCATACATACTGAGTTAATGTGTGATTGATTTGATGTGAGATTGCTTCTATTATTTCCGCATGTGACAATTAATTGTAGATGAGATTATGTGTTATGCATGCAATTCGAAATTGATGTGTAATCGGGTTAATCTCCATTGAATAAGTGATTTATTCGGCTAATTTCTACATGGTATCGGAGCAAGATTAATTGTCGAGATCTATTACGGTGATTGCAAACTTATTTCCTCGGACAGAGTCTGCATGCGGGCCAGGTAGCCTCCGGATTCATCTTTCTTCGGAAAGTGAAAGGTACGCCCCTTGCAGTCGATCTCTGTGCTAGAAATAATTTGTTCTCACGATCTAGAGCGGTTGAGCTTTGAGGTGGAATTCAAAATTTTGCAGCAGTTTTGTTTTCTTGGTGTCGGTGTTGAAAATGTCTTTCAACGGTTTGCGACTCGAATATGCTCTTGAAGGCAGTTCGAATTATGTTGCATGGAAGGATCGCATGGAAGCAGTGTTAGAAGATAATGGTTTGAAGGAGTTCGTAGATACGGATGTCCCAAAGCCCACTGATGCAGCTTTAGTCGATGCATGGCAAAAGAAGATAGCGAAATGTCGAAGGATCCTGTTGGAGGGCGTCAAGGATCATATTGTATCTAGCCTGCATGGAAAGGCTACTCCATATTTAATGTGGAAAGCTTTGACGGATCTATTCCAGAGTAAGAGTGACCAAAGGAAGCTGGCACTCAAAGATAAGCTCAGGAACATCAAGATGGAGAAAGGCGACAGTATCACCAAATACCTCACGAAGTTCACTCAGTGCAGAGATGAGCTGGGAAGTGTGGGGGTGACTGTCGAAGACGAGGACATGGTCGACCTGGCTCTCCTTGGTCTTCCGAGGGCTTGGCACTCATATCAAGATAGTGTCAATGGTCGGGAGAAGCTGCCGGGATGGGAGCGCCTTTGGGCGGATCTCATGCAGGAGGAGATAAGGAGGACCACTCGAGATGGATCTTCATCAAAGGGAGCTGATGAAGAAAACTGCGCTTTGGTTGCCAAAGCAAAGAAGGGGAAGGGTAAGAAAACCTCTCATTCTGGTGCAAAGGGAAAGAAGCAGGATATGGTGAAAGTGAAGTGTTTTCATTGCCATGATCACGGACATTATGCTACCAATTGTCCAAAGAAGAAGAAGAACAAGCAAGCGAGAAGATCTGCAGATGGAGAAGCTTTGGCTTCACAGTTCGAGCTTGACTTTTCACTGATTGCATGCTTGGTTTCAAGTGTGATGGGATCGGTGTGGTTCTTGGACAGCGATGCGTCATTTCATATGACGGGAGATCGGGAGTTGTTCTCAGATCTGGAGAACAAAGATTTGGGTGTGCACATCGAGATGGGCGATGACGGTAGATACAGTGCGACTGGTATCGGTACCGTATCCTTTCAGAGGGAGTCTGGTAAACCCTTTGTCTTAAAGGATGTCATGCATGTACCTGGATTGAAGAAGAACCTGATTTCGGTAGCGATGTTGGAGGATAAGGGTTATGATGTGGTCTTCAGCGAAGGGAAAGCTTTCCTGCGCAGTAAGACTACTGGAGAGACCCGGAAGATAGGGGTTCGAACTCAGAACCTTTATCAGTTGCAGGTAGATGACTGCGCAGCTATGGCATGCAAGGCGGGAGAAGTGGTGAGCCGGGATGATGAGGGTGAACTATGGCACAGGAGATTGGGCCATCTTCACCATGGAGCTTTGAAGATTCTGCAGCAGATTTCTACTGGACTTCCTAACGGCACTCTTGCGCAGTCAGATCAGTGCAAGGGGTGTACTTTAGGGAAGTATGTGAAAGCCACCTTTCACGAGAAGGATACTCGCGCCACGACGATCCTTGAGAGAGTTCACACAGACGTGTGTGGTCCTTTCTCAGTTGCTTCGACAGCAAAGCACAAGTATTATGTGATCTTTTTTGATGATTTCTCTCGAAAGTGCTGGATCTTCTTCATGCCGAAGAAGAGCGATACATTCGCGAAGTTCTGTGAGTTTAAAGCACTGGTCGAGAAGGAGTCGGGGAAGAAGGTGATTGCTCTAAGGAGTGATAACGGTAGTGAATTCATCTCGGCTGAATTCAAGGAGTTCTGCAGCGCAGAAGGGATTCGGAGAGAGCTCATCGCACCCCATAACCCACAGCAGAACGGGGTGGCTGAGCGGAAGAACAGAACGATCGTGGGTGCTGCACGGGCGATGTTGCATGATCGGGGCCTACCCCTTCACTTGTGGGCTGAGGCATGCAATACAGCAGTGTATGTGCAGAACCGTTGTCCTCACAAGGTTCTTGGCATGAGTACACCAGAGGAGGCTTATTCTGGCAAGAGGCCTCATATTTCCCACTTGCGGATTTTTGGTTCTCTTGTCTACATGCATGTGACGAAGGATGCGAGAAGGAAGCTGGATCCAACTGCTGAGGTTGGAATATTTGTGGGGTACACTGATACACCTCATAACTATCGAGTGTATGTGCCAGACAGTCGCAAGACTATTGTGCGACGGGATATAAAATTTCAGGAGGAGAAAGCCATGCAGTGTTCGCTTGAGAGGGAGCTACACTTGCATGCAGATGAGGAGCTGTTAGTTCCTAAGGAGGAGCTTCCGGATGTGGATCAGCCACAAGAGGAAGTTCAGGAGGTGGAAGAAACCACCCATGCGGCGCCAACCATCAGAGGGCGCATGCGCACTACAGAAGCTGAGCGACTGGCTCGAGATGCAGAGAAGGTTGTAGGACCACCTACAGCACAGCGCAGACAGAGGCAGTCACCAGATCGGTACATTGGATACATGGCTCTTGTGAGTCAATGTGTTGTGACGGAGCCATCCTCTTTTGAGGAAGCTGTGGAGGAACCCGCATGGGTTGATGCCATGATCAAAGAATATGATTCGATCGTCAGGAACAGTGCATGGGAGATTGTCCCAAGACCGGAGGGGAAATCAGTGGTGGGTTCGCGATGGATCTACAAAGTGAAGCAGGCGGCTGACGGGAGTGTGGAGAAGTACAAGGCGAGATTTGTCGCCGTGGCTTCTCACAGATCGAGGGGATCGATTATGAGGAGACCTTTGCACCTGTCGCAAGGTACTCTTCCATACGGACGATCCTTGCTCTCTCAGCGCAGATGGGGTGGCACATTCATCAGATGGATGTGAAGACTACGTTCCTCAATGGAGTTATTGAGGAGGAGGTGTACATAGAGCAGCCTGAAGGTTTTGAGATCTTCAACAGTGAGTCGCATGTGTGCCAACTCAAGAGAGCACTGTACGGGCTGAAGCAAGCACCTCGTGCTTGGTACACTCGGATAAACAGCTACTTCACCGGGCTTGGATTCTCCAAGAGTGAGGCGGATCCTAACCTGTACCAGATTGTGGTGGAGGGGAAGCTGTTGATCATCGTACTGTATGTAGATGATCTGATTTTGACTGGCGATGAGCAGTTGATACTTTCATGCAAGGAGGATCTTGCACGAGAGTTTGAGATGAAGGACTGGGGCATCCTTCATTATTTCCTGGGATTGGAGATTTGGCAGCGCAGCGGAGGACTGTTTGTTTCTCAGGGCAAGTATGCCCGGGAGATTCTGGAGAGGTTCAACATGCAAGGCTGCAAGCCTGTTGACACTCCTCTTCTGGGTGGTGGGAGGAAGGAGGATGCTACTTCAGCGGAGGTAGTGGATGCCACTGTCTATCGACAGTTGGTGGGGTCGCTTATGTATCTGGTCAATACACGACCCGATATATGCTATGCAGTTAACCAGCTTTCGCAAGCTATGGTTAAGCCTACCAAGCTCTTTTGGAAGGCAGGCAAGCATGTATTGCGCTATATTGGAGGCACATCGGGATATGGTCTATGGTACAGACAGGAGGATGGAGTGAAACTTTCTGGTTTCACTGATGCAGATTGGGCAGGGAGCCCAACAGACCGGAAGAGCACTGCTGGAGGAGTTTTCAGCATTGGGTCGACAGCAGTTTCCTGGTACAGCAGGAAGCAGAGATCCGTGGCACTCAGTTCAGCAGAGGCCGAGTACATGGCAGCAAGCTTGGCTGCATGTGAGGCTATTTGGATGAGGAAGATCCTCGCAGGTTTGTTCAGGTTGCATTTGGAGCCTACAGCGATATACTGTGATAACCAGAGCTGCATCAAGCTCTCGGCTAATCCATTATTTCATGATAGGTCCAAACATATCGACATCAGGTACCATCACATCAGAGATTGTGTTCAGCGGAGGATCATGATGCTTTCATATGTTCCCACGGAGGATCAGGATGCCGACATCCTGACGAAGGCGCTCACCAGGAGCAAGTTCGAATTCCACAGAGGCAGGATAGGGATTGCAGATAATCCATATCTTGCTGAGAGGGAGTGTTGAGAATGCGGCAAGATGATGGAGCTTAGTGAAATGAAGTCGCCTTCACTAAGTGGGCCCGCAGGCAAATTCTGGCGCAAAGTCTATTTTTAGACTATGTCTATTTTTAGACATACGGAGCATAATTTGGGAATTTCAGTTGGAGATTCTTGAAGTATGCGACATGTCAGTAAAAATAGATGAGACCCTTATTTTTAGGACCCAGGCTATTTTTAGACTATATCTCCTAAAAATATGGAAGTCAAATATTATTTACCCTTAATAATATTTTGACTATAAACAGCAGTTTACTCTCTTGCAGCACTTCAATTTGAGTCATGGAGGTGACTCATGCAACTGACAGAAGGAATCACGTGGTTCCTAGGGTTTGATGGCATCTTGCATGGTTGACTTCAGTTAGACTTCAGTGGCAGAAGTTTTGGAGGAGTTAACGGGACAGATAGTGGAGTTGTGTTATGTTTGTTTTAGTTGAACTAGTTGGGATTAGTTAACTAACTAATCAACTAGATATGAGTGGAGTAAATTAAATAATATTTAATTTACTAAATATTAACTCATTAGTCAACTCAAGAACACTTCGGTTCACTACAGTGCATGATCAGTTCAGTGGAGACCAGTGGAAGAGGTAGATGAAAGGGTGAGTATAGCTATCAGTTGGAGGATCAGTTTTGCATGGGATTTGCATTACACTTGGAGGAATTGTCCATGACAATTGCGCAGTCAAGCCAAGGGGATTCGAACCTTGGATCTCTACATATACAGGCCATGATTGCGCAATAGAGGCAAGGCAATTGGCAGGGAGTTTTGAACCAGTGACTTGTTCAAAACTAAGCTAGAGTGTGTGTGACTTTATGAGAAAGTACTGAGTACTTGTGAGGAGTATTGTACTTGTTTGGTTACATGATTTCTCCATTATAATATACACAATAGCTGCGGGGTTTTCAGCTATAGGCTTTCCCCATACATACTGAGTTAATGTGTGATTGATTTGATGTGAGATTGCTTCTATTATTTTCGCATGTGACAATTAATTGTAGATGAGATTATGTGTTATGCATGCAATTCGAAATTGATGTGTAATCGGGTTAATCTCCATTGAATAAGTGATTTATTCAGCTAATTTCTACAGTTTTCTTAAACTAAAAACCGAAAGCCCACAACTTTGAGAAATTACTAGGGTGATAACAACTGATTTTATAATTTTTGCATCTTTGGTTGTTGGCTTTATCACTAAAAAAAATGAAGCATCATTTGACAAAGTCATATAGGTTCATGTGTCAAAGGTAGGGTTGTAGGATTCATTTTTCATTACTTAGTCAAGGAAAATTATAATTTTTTCTTATTAAGTTTACTCTGAGGTCTAAACCCACTTATTTTCAAATCCCCTCATGTCACATCACTCATAATTTTCTGACAATTTTCAATTCCCAAGATTTTAGTACCAAAACGGTCGTTTTAGCCAAGAAACCACAGTTTCGTAGTGAAATACACTGAGAAATTCCACTTTTCGCTACGCAACCATTCATACTTTCGTAGCGAAAACACCTAGATTTACACTAAACATGCTACGAAAGTGTGGTTTCCTGTCTATCATGTCAAATTAGCTGTTAGGTGTCAGAAAATCAGTGGGAAAGGGTAAGTTAGATACCATACGAGTCATTGAGGGTTAAGATCAAGGTACATGGTCAGGTCTGAAGTCATCACCACCATTTTAGGCATGTATGAGTCATCATTGTGTTATGAGTGAATATCAAACTTCAAAATATTTCCTAATTCAGCCATTTCTCATTCTTCATTCCTTCTTTGCGTGATTTTGAGTTTTGGAGAGCATTTCTTTGAAGCCAAAGTTGTGGCTTGTATTTTCAAAGGAGGCAGACATCACTATCAAGCGAGGTAGAGAAGACACTAAAGAAGCTATGGAACCAAAAAGAAAGACAAATAAAGGTGGCCAATGTCTAAGATATGGGCCATTAGATATGAATCTGATCAATGAAGACCCAACAGCTGTAGAAGTCTTCAGAAGGACAGGATGCTTACAGTTTTGTGAAATATTACAGGGCTGCCATGTACAGGTTTCCAAATAATTTTCTTTAAACTTCAGTGGAACAGCTACCAAAGTGGGGATTTTGAATCTTTCTATTACATCAGAGGTCATTGCAGTAGCAACAGAGATTCCAAGGGGACAAGAGAAGTGGTTCAAAGGGTTCAAATTCAACATGGAGCAGTGCAAAGAGTTTATCAAGCCATAAAACAGTGAAATGGACCTTACTAATGCTATTCCAAGGAGTTACATGAAGGATAACTACTCAAAGTTGTTGCTCATAATCTAGAAATATTTTACTTGTGAAGGGAGATACATAAAGTATACTCTTACCATTTCAAGCTTCTCCTACACTTTACTAGTAAGATATCTCTTGATTTGCCTTTCTATTTACACAGAAGTTTATCAAAAATGGCAGATAAGGTCCAAGAAAAATCTGAAGGAAGTGAGACTTCATTGTTTCATCATGGTTTAATTAAACTACTGGTTTTAGATGAGCTCCAAAGACTAGGCAGAGACTAGTCTTCATTTTTGTTTGTTAGTGGTTTTGAGTTGGATACTCTTACTCCTACAACAACTCCTAAACCTAGGAGTGTCCCATCACCCTTAGTGGCAGAACAAAGTGAACCAGTGGTGGCAGAACCAAGTGAACCAGTCATGATGGAAACAGAGCAATTGCAAAGTTTTGATACACCCATTGTTCCACCTGCAAAACAAAATTCAGTCAAACCTGCAAAACAAAAACAAGTTATGAGTAAACAAGGAAGAAAAAGGATGACAAGGAGTCAAACAGTGGCTTTAGAAGACAAAACAGTGACTTTAGAATACAGAGCAGTAGCTAAAGTAAATCTAGAAGACATACTACATGTCATTGACATAGAAGAGACTCCTATAGTCCAGGTTGAGGACATAGAGGAAGGTGGACAGAAACTACAGAAAGCCAAATCTACAAAGAAACTAGAATTTGAAGGAGAATATGCAGGTTTTATTTCCAGGAAAGAAATCCCATGACAAGGCATGCTAAAAATCTGTTGGAGAGCAGTAAAGAGGCTCATCCACCCACTGACATAGTCAAGCCACCACAAGACATCATTGATCTTTCATCACCTGCAGAGAAAGATTCAGTTAGCAAGTCAAAGAAAGGAAAGGAAAAAGTAATTAAAAAAATAGAGTTTGAACTCCTTGAAGAATAGTTGAAGTTGACCAATCATGAAATTGTTTTTATGAAGAAAGAAGCAAGGAAACAAAATGTCCAAAAGGTTTAGTTTCAAAAGATGAAAGAGATTTGGGAAAAGCAGGTTGACATTGTTTCCAAGACCCTAGATAACACACAGCAGTTTATCAAATGGACCATGCCATTGAGGAAATAAGTGAAACATGTTAGGAAAATGAATTTGCATCTGAAATCTACAAACAGAAAGTTGAAGGATCAGGTTAAAGACCTCTAGGAATAGCTTGAACTAATCCATGAGGAGTTGGAGAAAAAGGGCCTTAAAATGACAATTGTTGAGGATCCAATTGATCAACTCATCATCAATAAGGAAGAAACACCTCAAGAATCATGTTGGAAACAAAATTTTTACAGTTGGAAGACACATCTTTTAAGCTAGACAAAAATCTGGAAATTTCACTATTTTCAGTAGTTTCGTAGCGTTCCTAGGCTTGATGAACAGGAAACGCTACGAAACTACTGTAGCTTTATTTTTTCTTTTTGAACAATTTTTAGAAGCTTATAAAGGGTGAAAATGATATGGTAGAAGTGTCTAAGGATGATGAAGACAATACCAAAGGAAAGAGACAGAAATATTGATGGAGAAGGGCAATTTTGTAATGCTACGAAGGTACGCTACGAAACTGTCATACTTTCGTAGCGTACTGTTTTGAACCTTTATAAGAATTTTTTTGGGCATTTTTGAACAAGTGTATGCTTCCAAAGTTTCAAGGGACCTTGCTAGAAGTTATTCAAGACTTAAAGATCAGGAAATGAAGACAACTCATCAGCGAAATCATGCGTTGGAGATAAGGACCAGTTTTCCTAAAAAGCAGGGTTTATTTCCAGATTTATAGGAGGTCAATTAAGATGTCATGTAGTGATGAGTCCCATCACACCCTATTCGAACATGTGAAGGAATAGTTGTCAAATATGTAATTAATATTAGGAGATAAGGTAGTTGATGTAATAAAGAACAGTTTGAGTCCTACAAGGAAAAGGACTGTCAAATAGAATAGTTGTCATTTTCTCATTAATGAAGATGTTTTCTTGTTATGCAAGCTGTCATTAGCAAAATTTCGATGAATCTAGACATGAGGCAGATCATCTCATCATGTAACAAGTCTATTAAAGGGCAGATATTCGATTTTTTATGGATTGGAGACTTTTTGGAAAAACTGCAGCCTTATGTAATTGATTGTTTTTAGTAATACAAAGACTTGTTTCTTGACCAACTTGAGATTCTGATTGAGTTTTTAGTGTTTATCTGATCTATATTTTCTATGTGTACCATTTTCGGTGGTTTTCATCTTTAATACTCAGAATTCATTCATGTAATGCTCTGACTTCCATTATAGATGAATTGATTGTGTTATTTCCTATTTCATGTGTGCTTACCATTGCTAAAAACTCTTACCTGCCTCAGCTTCCATGTCAAGTGAACTTACTACTGAAGTACTAAACTTGTTGACTCCATAAGCCCAATGTTTGCATGTCGATGTTCTTTTCAACCTACACTTATCACAAACAAGTCATTTTCTAAGTAGAGTTAGCCATCTAGTTTATCATTATCAAATATCATTAACCCTTTTTGAGAGAGCCCTCTCAGACTGAAGAGGATAAGCTTCAATCATAAGTTGGTTTGAAACAGTTACATAAAGTTTTTTGGTTAGTAGGCAATCAGATGCAATTTTGCGATAACAGTTGGTACATGTGTATGGATTTTACATGGGCTATCCTTCTTTTCTCTTTGGTGGGAGAATTCACAAAACAATTTTTCTCCTCTACAACCCCAACATTTCAATGGCCATTCCTTCTTGCAAACCTTATGGTATTTTCCCCCGATCTTGTCAATATTACACCCTTTCATATCTCTAGCAATTTTTCATGTTGTAACAACCTTTGCATGTATGACAGCTTTTGTGGCAGCATCGTATTTAGCATTTTCTTCTATTATTGTTCTTTTATGAGTCTTTCATTATCTTCTTTGAAACTCCTCAACTCAACTTTCAAGCTTCTAAGGGCATCCCTTCCGTCACAAGAACCTACTTCTGACCTTTTTCTAGTAGAGCCTTCTTCTTGCTCATGATGGTTTTAGCCCATATTGTACTCTATTTTTGTTTCAAATTGTGTCCTCTTGTGTGCTATCACACACACATAGTTGTCAGTTAAATTAATCATAAATTTACTTTACTATGTCTTTCCAACACCAAGAATGTTGGTTTGATGATGTTCACACATCTAAAATCCATGTCAATTACAAAAAATAAAAATACATGTAAGCACTCTATCAAGGTTAAAAAACACATCATTTGCAAGTTAAGTCAACATATATAACAATTAAACTATCAAAAAAAAATATCATTTGTGTGTGAGCCTCTTTACGTCTAGTGTTGAACCAAAGCTATGATACCCTCAAATTTATCCCCAAAGGTCCAGTGTTGAACCTTCACTTTGATACTACTTTATAACCACCTCCCTTTCATCCCCTTAAATACTCTTCGGCTAAGGCAGGTGTTACCTATTTGACCTAATATCCAAGCTCTATTATGAATATGGGGTTAATAAAAATCTCATTTTTTCAAATCCACAAAACTTAACTCTAAAATCTCCTTTATGATTAGCTCATCGAGAGATTTCTGACAATATAAAATTTATCTCAATCAGAGTCTTGGATCAAAAGATATGGTTGTTGGAAGTTTTTTCCTATTAAAAGAGGCCATGTCGTCACATTACCCATGTGGCATACCCAATCTCATGTGATCCTATTATGTCATTTCTATAATGCCCACTGTCACTTACCATGAAAAGTTAGAGAAATTCCACCTTCATAATTTTTCCTACTATAAACCATCGTATTGAAATCGGGAAGTGGGCGGTCTCCCAATGGTAGGGTTCCACACTAGAACCATGGTCATATCGTCCTAACCTTGTTAGGTCCCTATAATACTAATGTAGCCCCTTATTTTTATGTGTAGCCCCCTTATTATTATTATTTTTCCCATGTAGTCCCCATATTGTTATTATTGTGCCCCATGGAAGCCCACTATTGTTATTGTTGTGCCCTTACATTATTATGTTATGTAGGCTCTAATTATATTGTGACCCCTTAGACTCCTATATATAGAAAGTAGGTTTTTTAATTTATATCGTCCAAAAAATTTTCATTTATGTAGTGTAAATAAGGTTTACCCCTTGAAGAGGCTGATTTCTAAGTCATTGGTCTATCTTTTCTTCTATTTTGTGAATTGCTTGCATAACATTTGGTATCAAAGCTTTGGATTCCAGGGTTTCGCTTCTTCAAACAGGCCATTTTGGAATTTTCGCTATCACGTTTTTTTATGAAGCTTTAGAAGCTGAAATTAAAACCACATGGATTTGAAATAGAAGTGAACCTCTTGTACGAATTTTAGATCTCGGTTCCCTATATTTTTGGATATATGGTCTGAGGAGGTTAGGGTTTTTTAGGGCTCGAGGATTTCATCTCAAATAGATGACCAAGGGAAAATCGTCATAGCTTTCATTTCACCCATCGGATTTGAATTCTGTTAAAAGTAGCCAAAATTTCATAGGCTTCAGTTTCTTGTGTATAAATTTCAGGACCGATGGTCGAAACAGTGACATCTGGCATGTTGTACAAGTTCGATCTACTAAACCAATCCATAATTAGGTTATTGTAGGAGATTGGGCATAACTTCATCTTTAAGAATTCAAATTAGTTCTGACCTATGGAATTGGAAAGAAAACTCAGAGGGCTAACATAGGACCAAATTTCAAATCATGGGGATCCTAAATCACAGAGATACATCAGGTGCAATATCAAGCTCCTCAAAAGCAAGAAAAAGGTGTGTAGTTTTTTTCATAAATTGCCTAACTTTTGTTTGAAAACTAAGTTTGAATTGATTCCAAGGGAATATTGAAGCATTGAAATCAGTATTGGGTTCTAAAATTCCTACCAAAAATAATTACACACCCATTAAACCCTCAGAAATCTCTACTACGACGCATGAAGAGGAAGAAGTGCAGCATGATATATCAAAATTATGGGACCAGGTGCAACAAATTTCGCTCTCACAAAGACAAACCAAAGATGAACTAAAAGGGAACATGGATGTTTTAAAAGAAGAAATAAAAGGTGACATGGATGGCTTAAAAGGCAACATGGGTGGTTTAAAAGGTGACATGAATGGTTTAAAAGCATACATTGAAATTTTGAAGGAAGTTTTGACAAAGTTGCTAGAAGAAATGACTCCTAACGACGAAAAGGTAGTAGATGAAACTCATAATGAGAACAAAATAAATTTTAATCATGATTTTATAGACTTAAATGTTTTATTTAAGACCCACCATATTCTAAAGATCGATATGAGGAATTTTTATGCAAAGGATCCGGTAACATGGATACTATGATGGAGAAATATGTTTATCTCCATAATGTGAAAAACACACAAAAGGTACGCATTGCAACTTTATATCTAGAATCCAATCAGTTTGTATGGTATCAATGGCTTTGTTCTCGTAAACAACTTGTCACTTGGTCAATTTTTACGGAGGAAATGACACCACATTATGAGGATACAAAAATCAACACTTTCTTTATCCAATTGATAAATCTCAAACAAAAGGGTTCAGCGGTGGAACACATTGAGGAATTTCAAAAATTGAATATAAGGGTAAATGACATTCCATAGGAGCATAGGATTCATGTCTTCATAGGGACTTTAAAGGATAACATCCAAAATGAGGTTCACCTTTGGGAACCTGATTCAATGGAGAAGGAATTCAGGTTGGAAAGAAAAATTGAAAGAAAAATTATGGAAACAAGGAAGCCTACCACTCACAATTATAAAGATGGAAGTGTTGTTGCTCCTACCCTTTCACAACCTACAATTTTGACACCACAAAAATAGGAAGAATAAAGATCAAAAGGGATTTGTTACAGTTGTGATATAAAATTCATTAAAGTTCATAAGTGTGCTGAGAAGAAATTATTTTACATAGATTGATAAGAGGAGGAAGAAAAGGAACAAGAAACCTCAAAAGTAGAGGATATACACCAGGAACCAACCTTAGAGAAAGAAGAAATGAATTTGACCATATCTTGTAATGCATTGGCAGGAATTACCACTCCTCAAACTCTTAAGATAGAAGTACATATCAAGAAGGAAAAGGTAATAGTGTTGATTGATTCAGGTAGTACCCATAATTTTATTCATTGTAAGATAGCCAAGGAATTTAATTTCTTCCTATATCCAGCACCAAAATGTCAAGTGATGGTTGCAAATGGAGGAACTATAAATTGCTCTGGAAAGTTCCATAATATCAAGCTAATCATGCGGTAATATGTATTGAATAGCCCAATGCTTTCCATTCCAATGGGTGGTGTTGATGTTGTACCAAGAGCTCTATAGTTACAATATTTGGGTATGATAGCTTTTGATTTTCAAGAAATTTTCTTGAAATTTTTTTGGGAAGGAAATGAAGTTGAATTCAGGGGTATTGCATTGAAACCAAGAAAGATAATCAACTCTAATGGCATGACAAGCTTCTAAAGAAAGAACAACGAGGCGAAATTGCACAACTATGCTCACTAGAGTTTCAAACATCGAAATCATGTATTTCTCCATATCTCCAAAAAGTCTTGAATAATCATTCCAAGGTATTTGAGACTCCAAAATTCCTCCCACCTATTCATGATCATGGTCATGCTATTCATTTGATTCCAGGAAGTGTTCCTCCAAACATCGGGCCTTACAGATCTCCATATGTCCAAAAGAGCAAAATTGAACATATGATTGCAGAAATTCTAGAGGTCAATATAATTCAACCTAGTCAAAGTTATTTCTATGCTCCAGTAGTATTGGTGCACAAGAAGGATGGAACATGCTGCATGTGTCCAGATTATAGGGAGCTCAACAAGCTCAATATTAAAGATAAATTTCGCATTCCTGTCATTGACGAATTATTGGATAAATTACATGGAGAAATTTACTTCACCAAGTTGGATCTTCGTTTAGGATATCATCAAATTAGAATGAAGACTGAATACATTCTGAAAACGGAATTTAGAATTCATGAGGGTCATTATGAATTTTTGGTCATGCCTTTTGGAGTTACCAATGCACCATCTACATTTCAATTGTTGATGAATTCCATTTTCAAACCCACACTTAGAAAAATTGTGTTATTATTTTTTAGAGATATATTATTCTGCAACAAGTCTTGGAAGGATCATGTTCAACATGTTGACAGAGTGCTCAAACTATTGGATGAGAAACAATTATATGCAAAAACCTCCAAATGTTTCTTTGGAGTATAGGAGGTGGAATATCTTGGTCATATTTTATCTCATGAGGGTGTTAAGGTAGACCCTAAAAAAATTAAATCCATTAAGGAATGGAAAATCACCACAACCATAAAGCATCTTCAAGGATTTCTTAGGTTAAAAAGGCATTATCACAAGTTTGTTAATAATTCTGGGAGAATAGCAACACCTCTAACAACATTATTGAAGAAAGATGCATTTTCTTGGACTCCAAATGAAACTAAGGCCTTTGAACATCTTAAAGCGGCAATGTGCCAAGCACTGGTCTTAGCTACACAAGACTTCACAAAAACTTGTATTGTGGAATGTGATGCCTCGGGAAATGTAATTAGTGTTGTTTTAATGAAAGAAGGTAGACCCATTGATTTTAAAGTCATCCAATCAAACGAAAGTATTTACAAAAACCTATTTATGAGAAGGAAATGTCGGCAATACTACATGCATTGAAGAAATTGTGACCTTACCTAATGGGAAGACACTTCAAGGTAAAAATAGATAATGATAGTCTTAAATACTTTCTGGAAAAAATACTATCTTTAGAAGAACAGAAAAAATGGGTCACAAAGTAGTTGGGTTATGACTCTGAAATCATATACAAAAAAGGGAAGTTAAATGTTGTTGCAGATGCACTCTCAAGAAAGGATGAGGATGTGTAAGCATTTCTTTCTGCCATTTCTATTGTCCAACCAAATTGGATAACCAAAGCAAGGGATTAAGGGAATAATTACGAAGAAGTGTGGACACTCATTCAAAAGTTGCAGCAAGATCCCAGTACATATGAAACATTTAGCTGGAAAAATGATTCATTATGGTACAAAGATCACTTATATCTTTGTAAGAATTCTCAAATAAAACAAAATATTATTTTGGAATTTCACACCTCTCCCTTAGGAGGACACTCAGGATTTTAAAAAATTACTACAGGGTCAAGAAAGATTTTTTTTGGGATGGCCTTAAATTTGATATTCACAAGTTTGTGGCGGAATCTTTGGTCGGCCAACAAAATAAAGTTGATACAATTATGAACCCAGATCTGCTACAACCTTTATCCATTCCAATTCAACGTTGGGAGGATGTTTCAATGGATTTTATCATAGTTTTACCCAAGTCCGAAGGAAAGAGTGTCATCATGGTGGTAGTTGATAGACTTACCAAGAATGCACACTTTTTTGCATTATATCATCCATTTAAATCTAGTACAGTTGCTATTGCATTTATGGAAACAATTCAAAATATACACGGAAACCCAAAGATTATTGCAAGCGACAAAGATCCTATTTTCATTGGAAATTTTTTGATGGAATTGTTTTCTTGTCTGGGTACTCAAATAGCTGATAGCTCGTCTTATCATCCTCAATCTGATGAGGAAACGGATATAATGAACAAATGTTTGGAAGGATATCTTTGTTGCTTTGTATCTGATAAACAAACACAATGGGTCAAGTGGTTACCTCTGGCTGAATGGTGGTATAACACTTCCTTCACAATGCAACAAAAATGACCTCATTTATGACACTTTATGGATATCATCCACCGTCAATCACAGCATATTTAAGAGAAAAGTATAAGGTTCAAGTAGTGGAAGATCACATCGAACATCAACAACAAGTTCTCCAACTCTTAAAGGATAACCTAACTTTGGCACATAATCGAATGAAACAACAGGAAAATCGACATCGCAGCGAAAGAAGTTTTGATGTGGGTGACTCGGTATTTTTACAACTAAAACCATACAAACAAATGTCCCTCAATCAAGCTAATAAGGATAATAAATTATCGCCAAATTACTATGGTCCTTACAATCTGTTGCAAAATATTGGTACTATGGCATACAAATTGGAGCTTCCTGCATCTTCCCAAGTGCACCCAATTTTCCATGTTTCATGCTTAATGAATTTTATAGGTGAAAAACTCTCAGTTTAAACAATATTTCCAGATCTTGGTGAGGAAGGAAAAATCATATTGGAACCTGAAGCAATCATGGAAACAAGAACTCGACAGCTACGAAATCGATCAATTTTGATTATCTCATCAAGTGGAAGAACTTACCCGCTGAAGATTCCACATGGAAGGATGATAATTTTATACAAAAGCTTCTAGAACTACTCAAGAATTGAGGACACCACTTTTTTGATGGAGAGGGGCATGTTAAGTCCCTATAATACTAGTGTAGCCCCTTATTGTTATTGTTGTGCCCATGTAGTCCCCATATTATTATTATTGTGCCCCATAGAAGCCCACTATTGTTATTATTTTTCCCTTAAAATAGTATTGTTATGTATGCTTTGATGACATTGTGACCCCTTAGACTCATATATATAGAAAGTAGGTTTTTTCATTTGTATCATCCTTCATTTATGTAATGTAAAGGACATTTCCCCCTCAAAGAGATTGATTTCTAAGTCGTTGATCTATATTTTCTTCTTTTTGTGAGTTGGTTGCATAAGAAACTTTCATTGTCCATCATGTTTACAATTTATACAATGCATGAATGTCATGGCAGTGGCAAGCTCCTGGTGGGAAAGGTTCCCACTTTGGAACCATGGTCGAATTGAACTAACTGTCATCGACTTTCCCATCTTCACAAGGGGTTAAGGTGTAAATTATTTGTGGTGGTCCAAAAACAGGTTCCGCTGGTATAACCATGGTTGAATCCACTAACTCTTTAATTATTACATTTTTCAAGGTTAACACGATGCTAGCATAGAGTGATTGATGGTGATAGGGTTCCACATTGGAACCTTAGCCGGATCGACTAGTTCTTTACCACTCACCGCTTTTAAGGTGAAAAGTTTCAAATGCCTTGGCAGTGGTTGGTCTTTAAATGACAAGTTTTCAATGGACCAAAATCATGGCCATATCATCCACTCCTCCGCTAGCGCACCCATTTGCAAAGTAAATAATTTTCAAGTGTTTTGGTGGGGGTGGTATTATGGTAGCAAGGTGTCAAGGGGATGGAGAAATCATTGAATCAACTAGTTCTTTATCACTTTCCCCTTTACAAGTGGACAATCCAAAAATTCCCATTTTGGGTAAGTTAAGGCCCAGGGGACTGAACCTTGAACTTCAGGATACGATACAATGAACACCATAAAGAAAACATGGCATTGTTAAGGCTCAAAACACATCGAACCAAGATTGGAGATAAGAACATGGCTTGAAATTCATCTTCTGGATCCATCACAATGAGATTATTTTTGTCAACATTTCAAACCAACCAATTTGATTCATCATTAGGAAAAAATATGGCTCCTACGTTTGATTTACATATAACCTATATTGTTTAATGTAAACATATGATACAATTCATCCCCTTCAAAGAGGTCCAAAATTTAACTTTCAATCAATACAAATCTCAATATATTTCTACCATTGTAGCCACCTTCCAAAATAATACCATAACTATGCATAAACGCACAATTTGTCACATGGTTCATGAATTAAGTATCTTCCATCACATTTCACATACACACAATTGACTCATCATATATAAAATAGTCTACAATCCAAGAATATGGCATGAAAATCGTCACTGCACAACCATTCAGTATGACCATAAGCATGTGATATAACTTCCAATGAATATAACAATGAACTTAAGGATTTTCACTCATGATTATACAAGACTATGCATTATTTATTAACACAACAAGGCTATCATCCCGTAATCCAAATATGCATAACATTTACTTTTTTTTGTATGTTAAGATGACTGGAAACTAAATGAGGGACTTCCACTCTCCACCCAACCATAGGCCATCTACACTATAACTTTCTTGAAACTGGCCACCCCTACGCTAGATCCAAAGTCTGAGGGGATGCTTTCTCGGGGAAATTTCACCCCAAATCTTGGTATACCCTCAAGAGATGGAGTTTGTTTCTTAACAACCCTCTGGTAGTAAGCACCACAATGACCCACTTAATTCTATGAGTTCAATCATATGGTTTCACCCGAGGTCTAGATGGACTATTGCTCAATCTCAGAGATTGAATCCATTGTTCAAGTGGTTTAATAACTGTGTTTTCATAGCAAGCACCACAAGGTTCTACATTCCATCATCTAGTTGTTTTAACAACTCTCTAGCAAGCATCACAATGGCTAAAATCGCTCTATCATGTGGTTTAATAGCTATACAAAAAGAACCAAAGTGATTTGGTCATCTACTAAGCATCCCACCGACTACATAGTCTTAGACACACAATTCAATTACCTCAAACATAACAATGTAGAGGATAAAACCCTAAATCTTTGGGCACAAGGCTGACCGAAAAACTCTAACACTACTCAGTCTTCTTTGGTTTAGCTCTAGTAGCAGCTAGCTCCTTGTGGTTTTCAACTTGTGTCTAAGAGATTCTCCACTATGGGAGGGGCGGTCCTTGTCTCATATTCTCCCCTCTTCTAACCTACGTCTCCTCTTCTCTTCTCTTTCTTTTCCCCCTACAACCTTTCATTGTGTGTTCCTTTAAGTCTACGACCCTCCTCAATCCATGAAGAGAAAGGGGACGGGCACGGTCCTCTTTCTACACTTCCCATTCTCATGTCACAATTATTTGTTAGGGGTGGTAGATCTATTGGGCCATAACTGACCTCCATCATTAACCCAAAATAAGTGGTGTCTCTTCAAGGCACGTAACATTCCCTCCACTCAGTTGTGTCTTATCCATTGGTTGTCACCAATCAAATCCAGGCTAGGTTTGTGGTCTTTCAATGCATGCAAGCTCTTCCCTCGGAAAAATGGATCCATAAGGCGATCTTCTCCTTCAATCGACCATAAATTTTAATTATTTTATATTGTGTGTTACAACATATTGTCTTAGTTAGTTTTGGCTTCCACGTTGGATTACATTCAATATTTAATATTACAAAATAGGGGTAAAGCAAGGGATGTTACACAGTTGTGAAAAAAATGTTGTTGGATGATATAAAAACAATGAACGATCCTCTAATACATTTTATGGTTGACAAAATTGAGCATAAGCGCCAAAAACTTGAGTTGCAAGGGTGATTTGTATTTTTTGGGGCTTTTGGGGAAAAGTACAAAGGCATTGGGATGGGATATCACCAAGGGATTATTGGAGTGGTGAAGGGGCTCGCTTGTACCATAAAAGATAGCTGAGATATTACCCATGGTTTCAACAAGCTCTTGGCTCATAAGGGTTTGGTGGGAAACGTATTGATTTTCTAAGTATGAATGCGAGTAACTTTCATGAATTCACCTTTTATGGACTAAGAGAGAGAATTCCTATGATGGATCATGGTTTGGCTGGGGGGTGGCTAGCTGAAAAAAAAAATGGAATGCACAACTAAGCCTATGGTTGGGTGGAAAATGGCTCACCCTTTGTCACTTGTAGGCAACCATTTAACTTAATCAAATAAGTACCTTTGTGGTTTGTAATTCTCCATGTAAATTATTTTAAATGAAATTGAAATGGTGTTTTGGTTGTATGGCGTCCATGTATTTCTTGTTGAATTTTGATTATGTTCGTGGATGCATGATTGTGGTTATGTACCTTTTATTTAATGATGTTCATGCGTATAGATTCATAAGAATGGGTAATTCCTTAATGTTTATGGTTATATGCTTAGATTAGTGAAATCAATGAGCAAAGATTTCATAGATTATGCAATGGCACAATTGTCTTTCATTTATTGTTGTAACAAGTCTCTTGGCAATAAAACCTTCGACAAAGAAGGCAGGGGGAGATAGCCCCTTTTCCCCTTAAATAGTCATTATGGGTGAATGGTTGCGGAGGGAAATTAATGGGCATCAACCATGAAAGTTGTATCTAGTCTAGATATGCCAAATATACCTTCAACTTGCTACTTGTGGGTAGTATGTACTATTAGCGGTGTGGAACAATTTATAAAAACAAATGTCAATGTTTTATAATGAAGATTCAATAAGAAGATTCTTCACAAAATATTTGAAATAATTAATTAAAGAAATCAAAATGAACTCATGAAGCCCGTAAATATGTTGTAGAATTGAATTGGGACCTTTAGAGCCTTTTAAAAGCGATATATTTTGAATATAATTGATGGGATGTCTATGATAGTGAATTTGCTAAAATTTGTTTATGAGTTGGGTCAGGAAGATTTGGAGGTATTCCTTATGTGCTGACCTAAGAAGGATATGGTAAATGCAGATATGGTGAATGCCTTGGTTGGTACAACCATGAAGTGATTAAATTGATATATTTAAATGCCTTGGGTTGTAATTAATATTAAAGAGCCTTCAAGATGTTATAAAGTTTAAGAGCCATTTGGGTTGTCATGAATTTGGAAATTATCATTGTGAAAATGGTTATATACATAATTTGTAAGACTTGGGAGATTGTCATTAATCAATGTAAAGGTATTGTTTACAATTAATTGGGATCAAATTGGTTATTATAATCTCATTTGAGCTAACTCTATGGAAATTAGTTTGGGTTACCTATAAGAACACATAAACATGTAATTTGATACCTATATGTCAATGGAGATAGTAGGTCAATTATCTTGTATTCTCTTTTGCCTAGATAGAATCCTAAGTTTTACTAGGTTGAAATGTCCTACTAATATTCGGTGAAGTTGATGTATATTATGATTTTTGTTGAATTCATAGCCTAACTCCTAAAATGATTAATAGTTCCCATGGTCATATGTTAAATTCCTTAACTTCATTCCTATTTGGGTTTTATGGTCAAGAAAATATATATATATAATGGAAGATGAAACTAAAGCCTAAAATGGGCAATTGGGCTTAAATTTAACACAAATATGTAGTTGGAAGAATTATTCTCATTATGGGGCCAAAAAGAGGAATATTAAAATAATAATTGTATCAAAAGGTGGTTCAAATATTTTGACTTTGATGTAACTAGCACGACCATATATATTTAATGACTAGTAAGCACCAAAACACTTACCTTATGATACATCCTGCATTGTGTGTGTGTGTGTGTGTGTGTGTGTGTATCGGTAAATTGTAATTTTTTTTAAATAATTTTAAATATTTTGGGGAGTGGTCCCAAAAATAATTTATCATGCAAATGACATTAGTTTTATATAAAAAAAACTTACCTTAGCCTAATAAATAAAATAATAATGTCTCAAGGAAAGAGGTAAAAAGCCTTGCACATAAATGAACAAAAAGGAGGTAATTCATGAGGAAAGTAAGGGATGATATGGTACGACCATATGGCCCTAGTGTCTACAAGAAACCATCCTCAAGGTGACGTGTGGCATTGGTTTGTACATCATATTCCATGTGTCCTATACTCATAATGAATCAAACTATATATCATCAAAAAGTTCATGAAGAGAAAAATATGATGAATGCCTTAGAAGTGGGGTTTGAAGTGAGTAAAAGAAGGCAAAAAATTGTAACCCCAACCTCCTTAAGGTCACCTAGGAGGTTTCTTGTCTCCAAAAATCATACCCTAAACCCTCAGTAAAGTACAAACTAGATTGGGATTATTACATTATTTCTTTAAGGGTGTCACACCTCCAAATTTGTCACTTGTTAAAGGTGCCTTAGTCATCGTTGGAAATCATAAAAAAAAATAGGAAAATTTGTCCATCATCTTGTCTTTGCATCACATGAGTGCCTCCTTAAGCAAAAACTTGATAGGATATTTGATTATGTCATATCTCTTTTCTTCCACCATCAAAGGCCACTTGGGCTAGTGACAACGATCAATCCCAAGTCAAACTAGTTCGATACCCAACTCTTTGTACCCTAACCTCATCAGGAATATGCACAAAGACATAACAAGGAGTAGATTACTCTGATACCACTTATTTGGGTTGTACAAGGAATTAAATAATAGGTAGGAAATGAAATGGAATGCACTCACACACAAAACATGGTAAAGAGCACAATAATATAGTGAAATGCAAACTTTTATTTATGATTAAAATAATAAAATATTATAAAACAAAAATTGGCGATAATGGTGGTATCTTATCTCTGAAGGGAGAGAAATATGGAAATTACACTCGTTCACAAAGTCTCTTTTAAGAGGTTGAAAGGTGGTATTTTAACATAAATAAAGGAACTTAAAGGTCCAAAACGCTAACCTTAGGAATTGAAGTGCCAAAACGTTTGTGGGCCCAAGGTGGTTAGTTGATGTGTCAACTTCATGACGATGTGAGTTTTGTATATAACCTCTGTTTTGAGTGCACAATAACTTGTTGGAGAGATATAACAAAGAATTACAATTATTATTAGGATTATGGCAACCCTAAGCCTCTGAATCACCAAAAAACATTGTTTGAGGTTGCAAATGACCTTGAAAGTGTATGACCCAAAAAACATTGTTTGAGGTTGCAAATGACCTTGAAATATATCACCCAAAAAATCATAACAAAACTACCAATGTGGAGAACTCTATTGATTCAATGGAAGACGTGGATGGCAATTGATATCTACTCGGATCAATATATAGTTGAATTATTTGAATATATTCTTATATCATATTAATATTATGTTATAGGATTTTCCTATAATAGTTAACAATGTCATTGAAAGAATAAACTTTGGGGACCATTGATAAGTATAAGGAGAAATGTGGTGACAATAACTATTATTACCCTTGCATTCAATGCGAGGGATTATAGAGGAGAATAATTCTAAGTGAACCAATTATAAAACATTATTAGGAGTTTTGGAAGTTTAAAGGGGGGAACATGTGACAACCCTTTTTGCTACCACTCTTGTAAATGTCAATATGTATATTAATTCATGTATATCATGTCGAAATATAAATAATGATTGGGCTAGAGTAATGGACACAAATTCAGATATTGGGGAGGAGGAGTTACTTGGTAAGCGATTAACCTAGGCTACTTCATTTATGCATTCTACACATTCCTTAACATAATCAAATGATCTATGCAGCAGAAAAGGAGGTTGAGTATGGGTCACCTGAGGAAAGGATGGATCCCATACTACCTATGTTCTTGTGAGGCATATTGGTGAAGTCATCACACAAGAGACGAGGAAAAGAGACATGGACAAAAGATGGGAGTTCGTGGATGAGCATGAAGTGAAGAGAAGAGAAGAGAAGATGATCATCTCTATATTTTATAGTGTTTGACCAGTGTTTTGTATTGTTTTTGTGATGGTCTAATGAAGACTCGGTGGAGAAGGTGAATTAGTAGTGTTAGTTGTCCCATCTAATAAACCTCTAAATGCTTGCTTTGGGGTTAATAAACCACTTACTAGCTTAATGAAGGGTGATTAAACCATTGGGGTGCTTGTTGGAAGACTCATAACCCACTTAATAGGTGGAGACATTGTGGTGCTTACTACTAGAGGCAGTTGATAAACCACCTATACAGTGTGCTATGGATTAATGTCATGTTTACCTTGAAAATCCAACTGATAAACCACTTGGAAAATGTGTTATGTATTATTGTCATGTTTACCTTGAAAATCCAACTGATAAACCACCTTTGGAGTGAGATCATACTCCTAGACTGAGCAGATGTTCACTGTGCCTAGGGTGAATTTCTATGATATATTTTTGAGAGAGGCAGAAGAGTTATTGTGGTGCTTACTGTGGGAGGTAGTTGATAAACGACATGGACATTGTACTCTCTCTAATTTGGTTGACTTGTATGGGTTTGAAATTCCCTTGAGCACTTAACTCCCGGGAATTTGGATCTGGATCGGGGGTGGTCAACAATAGGAAATATTGTACTATAGTTGGCCTATAGTCCGGTGGAGAGTTGAAGTCCCTTTCTCAGTTGTTAGTCATTCAATTTAATTAGATAAGTGTATTTACATGTATATATATGTTGCAATATGAATTATGAATAATATTTGATGTGTGTTATGAAAGTGAATGTATCATCATTACTAATGGAAGAATGTGATATTATTATTTGTCTATGATGAGATGATTTATATTCTTTTTCTCATGGTTATGAGGGGCTTAGAGGTCGCTGCATTTATTGATATTTTCATGAGTCGCGTATCTATTTGCATGGTTATGTATGGTTATGGTTGTACAATGTGTGATTTCCATTATCTGATATGTCTTGAATAGCATGGATCTCTATTTTCCTAAGATAGTTGATCGTCTCTCCTAGTAAAGGGAAATGATTGATGTAATATATGATAAATTAATAGACCTGATAGTGTTGTTGGGATCCATTATGTAGTTATGCATGATGATGTTATCTCTGGGATTATAGAAATGCATTAGCTATAAATTATCTTGTTTCAATGTTTTATAGTAAGCATATTGATAGATCTATGGACTATATTATGGCCATGTATAACATTTAGAACATTCAGTGTCTAGATAAGGGTTTTATCTCTGTGGAATTTTTGTTCTAAACAAGACCTTGCTTCAAGGAAGACTCTTGTCAAGTCCCTTGACGTTCTCATATTTTATAAGTCTAAGTATTTTAGAATTTGATTCTTGTATTCAAGGGTGGATGGATCACTCAAAGGACCATGTATCTCAACTTTATGCCTTTTAAGACCTTGTCATTTAGTGCATCTGGATATGAAAAATGGGGCAGATGCACTTGGGTCTAGTGGATTTCTTCGAGCATCCAACTAGTATGCACTTGTGCACTTTCAAATTGCACTTGGATTTTTGATAAAAATGGATGTTTTGCAAAGAAGACAAGTGAGTGGAAATATTCGGGGAGGGCCCTGCATGGGAAAAGCCATAAGTTAATTCGTTGGTGAGACAATTTGGAATCTAAATGATCTGGGAGTTAGCTCGTGGTGTAAACATTCGCGAAGCTGAATATCAATGTGGGTGGTTGAGTTATCTGGTATCTAGAGGATCCAAGTCTGTAACAAGGGTGCACACTTGCATATGCATCAAATTTCTCCATGTGACAACATATGATGTGGAAAAGAAATAACACATGAAAGGTCATGGGCACTATGGGCCCTGCAAGGGGAGTGATATGGTGGATGCCAAAATGGCCGGTGTGGCTACGTGAAATTTTTATGGGCTCCACACTACACCTCATGGAAGAGAGGATCCTGACATCCAGAGGATCTAAGAGTCAAAGAGATATTGCACTATGGAAAATGTTGTGCACCCATATTTCCTTCTAAGACAAATATAAAGGAATACAATCCAATGCTATGTGGGGTCAGGTTTGGTGGGATATCTACCCCTGAGTCCACGAGGCAGTGTGATGTTGATATGGCACCATGTGATTAGTTGAACTTTGAACAAGTGTATCTTTCAGTCTGGGAGTCAAGTTTGAGATAAATTTTATATCGTTGGAAAGCTCTTGACGAGCTGCATATTGTGGTGATATCATAGACTAATTTTGCAATCTTTGGAGAACGAGGATTATTGTAACTCCATCTTCATAAGTGAGACCATGGAGGTTTGGTTAATTAAAAAGTAACAACTCCCACAACCCAAGTAAGTACGAGGGGGTAGGAGAGAGTGTTACAAAACAAATCAAATATTGATAAGTTATTTGTCAAGAAATTTAATTGTTTTAAATTACTTATCATTAAATTATCAATTGAGATGCTCATAAGCTTATGAGGTTTTGGATAAACATATGTGGGATTACGCAAGAAAACTAAGCTATTCCTATTACATTCAAAAGTTATTTTTTTGGGAAATCATTTCCAAAATTCGAAGTTAAGTGTTAGAGTATGTTATGTTCGTTAACAATTAGTTATATTCATTTTGCTTAGATAACAAATAATTCAATAACCTTCTAGAGTGTTGGCTTACTCCATATCTCAAATAATTTGTGTAACTTATTATTTTATAATATTAAAATCAAGTAAATGGAAATTGCGATGCTAAACCACATTCAGAAGATCATATGGTTGTAGGTTGAATTCTAGGAACTTTGCAATTTTATCAAGATTCTTGGGTTGACAATGTTAAGATCCCTAGTAATAAATTAAACACACACATGTTGTTGAAATTACATTTACGCACTTTCTCTTCACACTAAAATCAAAATCATAAGTATATGAAAGCAAAGGAAGAATTAACTTATAGTTCCAGGAAATCAATAAAAGATATAAATGAAATGACAACACATAACTAAGTCTATGAAATGCAATGATGAATCTGCCTAAAAGAATAAAAGGCCAAATATGCAGGTTATAATAGAGAAAGGCGACCCTTCCTATTCCAGCACACTCTTTAGGAAAGCTAAAGTGTGCTCTAGAAGTATACAACAAAACTTTGTTTATTTCAACATTAGATACAAGGTTACATGGTGGCCTTGAATTCCCTACCCAACTTTGTCTTTCACTTATTTAAAATTTGATTTAAAAGAAAATAATAACTGACATTGTCACCCCAAGGCTAGTGTCTCCCATATTTATATTTACATTTTACATATAATAAAATAAAGGTGTTACAATCATATGAATTTTCCCCTAAACAAGTGGATCACACAACCATCGCACCTCTAGACTTTACTAGGTTAAAACACAAGTGTTTATGCATTGTTGGCTCAATGTCAATGGAAGGGGGTAATTTTGGTGGCATAATCGATATGGTGATGTGAGGCATCCAATATAGAGAAAAAACCCAAGATAAATGGGTTGTTTATTGATTATTTAAACCATGTTGGTCACGAATTTTACCAAGGATCCACGCCTTAATTGATGGATGTCAGTTCCATTTAGACAACATAGAAGCATAAAAACATCAGCATATTATATATATATATATTGATCATCCACAAGGAGTGCGACCATACCAATCATCAAAGCACCATCGGGTTTTTGAAGATTGCAATCTACTACAGGGGCACTACCATATTTTTGAAGATTATAGTCCACTATCGTATTTTTGGGAATGTTATCATATGAAAAGCATACACTCATATGTACGCATTAGAAGACACTCAAAGTCAGTGATCAACACATACAAAGGTGAAATTTTCAATTGGAACCACCATGAAGACAAAAAATTAAAAGCTATCCTAAAGTTCAAGTTAAAAAATTGAACCGCTCCGGTGCACCACTACTATAAATTAACAATTGTGCAGTTATTTCTTCGATAGTCGCGTGGTCGCAAAAAATCCAGTCAACACCTCAGGCCATGAACTTGCTTAAGCAAAACTCCAAATTTTTACATGATGGGATGACAAATTCAAGCCTTGAGCCCCAATAATCCATAAAGGCAAGGAAATGGTAGCTCTAATATCATTTATCAGGTGAACCACCACATTGATGAGCCAAGGAGAGGAGTGTTACACATCACTTTGTCACCGTGGCAAATGACCATAAATTTGGATCTTTCTTTATCCATCAATGTGTTCCAAAGCATTCCCCTCCAAGGATAGAAGCTAAAAAATCCTAAAGGAAATGAGAATTCTGGATCACAAGGTCTAAAAACCTACTTTTAGTCACCTACGCATTTTGATAGCCGAATTCTGCACATACGCATCTTTGACCATTATACCTAGGGCAAAAGTGTGCTCTGTCTTCCACTATAAACTGCATAAATGACTCAACGAAAGTAAAATAAAAAGTGAAATCGAGAAGCTTTGTTGCGCGAATATTTCCCAACTAAAAGCTTCAATTTTTTGCTTATTCGAGTTTGGTCCCTCTATTCATGGAGTTAATTCCCATTCTTTATGGAACCCTAATTTCAATATTTGAGGATCTCATCCGTGAGATGAGGATTTGAAATGTACTCCTCTTGTTCTATAAACCAAACACATGCCAGAGGGTTAGGGAGGACTACTAAAGGTAAACTTATGCTGCTAAAATAGGGCTAGAAGGCTTCTCATCCAAGGAGAAGATTGGATATCAATGGAATGAGCCATACTTCATCAAGGCCAAGGTTGTGTAACTCCTTCATTCTTGAGATTAATACAAAATAATTTTTCTTCCCACTATATTGCTTAATGGAGTTGATGTGTTATGTATTTTCTTTCATTTTTCCATTGAAATGATATTAGGTACTAGTTTCCTTGATAACTAGTATGGGTTGTATTGAGTCATTTATCTATAATATACCTTTGATATTTTGTTGTTACTATGGTTGCAGGTCTAGATTCTAAGCATTGAGGAGCAGCATCAAATCAAAGCGAGGATCTTCATCAGGAATTTTGTTTCAAAGGTATGTATCTCATATTTTACTATTCTTGTTTATGATTCAATAGGAATGAACTCAGGGAAATATTTGCTTGCTTGTCTATTTTTTACAAGAGTCAGTCATTGAATATAGGGAGATAGTTTTTCTCTGCATAATCAATTAGTCTACTATAACAAATTGGTGAGCATACTGGGGAACATCTTGTTCTTCATCATCTCCTTGTTTTGACTTTTGAACCTTTTCTTATAGCCTTATCTGAATGTCTGCAAGATAATAAAAGTTTGGATTTTGTGGATTGTTTGATTTTATTTTTATTTATTGTTAACTTTTCTCGTATTGTGAATTTTATTTTTAGCAACATAGCACACTTTTGCGCACTTAGCCCTTAGCACCAGTCTCTATACACACTTAATCATACTACTTTCTTGTGCACATAACTAAATTTTTTGAAAATTTGAGTTTTCCTTTCACTAAGTCCTGGAAATTTTGTTTTATATGTTATATGCTTGATTACACTTGTTTACACCTTCAAAAAGTCTTTGTTAGTTCAATTGAATGTTGGGAAAGAGTCTTCTTAATAATTTCTTGTTTTCATGAATTAGGGTAAGGGATTCATCTGATTTTTTGTAGATTTATCAAAAGAAGGATTGGTTGTTCTTGATTTTTAGTCTTTCTTCTCTTGAAAAAATCACATCTAGTGTTTATGTTACCTGTTTTTGAAAGATAATTTCGTTAATGCAAGGTATTATTTTTCAAAAATAAGTATTTTTTGATGAAAAGTGCTTCTTTTACTAAACTTGAAACAAAAGTTAATTCTTCTTTTAGTGCTGATTTTTTTTCAAAATTGTACTTTAGACAACATTAAATTCATATCATTCATTGGGAGAAATTCATTTGAAGGAGTTGATTGGTTTCTTTATACATTTTGGAAATTTTGAGTGATACTTTGTTAAAGAAAAATTTCATGGTTTTTGCGTTCTTAGGCGATTTGAAATATTAAAAATTAATTTATGCATTTGGGTCATTTCAAAGTGAAAATTTGCATTCATGAAAAGGGATATGGTAAAATTAGGAATTTTTGCATTTCATTTAAAATTTTGAAAAAACTCGCTCCTTACCGTAATTATATATTCATTGAAATTAAAGATCACAATATCATGTTCTATTGCATTAAAGTTTTGGGTCAGGTCATAACACAATCAATTTCACATCCATTTACCCATTGAGTAAGTAACAAATTTAAAAAACAACGCTAATAAAATCAATTAGAATGTTTATTATTTTAGGGCTCTTTCCAACTACATTATATCAGGTTGTAGGGATTTGGAATAGGGAAGTGAGTTAACTTTCCAAAGCTCCAAACAAACACTAGAATCTTGCGACGGGGAGTAAATCCATTTATTCCATTTTGGCTCTAGGAAGCTCCTCTTACAAGGGAGTTAAGCACGATCATATCATACCCAGTGGAGTGATCGACCCCATTACATTGGTTAAGGTAGCACGATTTGCACGCATTACAAATGGTGTCGAAAGGTACTTTGGAGTCACTTGAAGGTAAGCCTCAGATTAACCATGTTGAGGAAATTTCAAGGGGATTGATCTTTGTAACTCTACCCTTGCATGTACGTCTGATTTACGAATGTCCCCCAATTTAAATTGTCGTAAGTGGTAACCTTAGAGACCATAATATTTATGTTATTACCCAAGTTGATGGCAGAGGTCAAATCTCTAATGTACCTGGAACAAACGTTGGCTAGACTCACTTGGACCCTTTTGGAGGGTATTCTTCACTCGATATGGCATAAGTGAAGTTACTTGCACTAGATCGTGTTCATTAACCAGTTTGTCAACCTAACTGGTTTCATCCACTCTATCTTTATTTCACTTTCCACATTGATCTTTGCGACGTTGGATTTCATCACCAACTAGTGATTTCGACGTGAAAAGTTTATTTGCATGGATTGATTCCTTAGATTTACTAGTGTGTGTTATTTTCTTGTTTTTAATTTTTACAGATCTTAGGTGTGGAATGTGAATATTATTTAAATTCTTGATAAAAAAATCATTGTGGTTGATTCACCGAGGCATTCACGTAGAATTCATGGTTTACTCACTGAATATACACCTATTCAATTGGAAATAATTAAAGCTAACAAGTCAAAATCATTAGCATCCAGGACCTCAGATAAACCAGAAAAATTAACTATTGTAGGGTATAAATTGAGTGGTTCAACCTCACGAAGTAAAATTAGGCTTGGTTCAATCTGGGCCAGAAATTACTGAAATTATTCAAAGAGAAGCTGATACCAGAGAAGTTTCAGACACAAAATTTACTGAACCAGACATAGAAGAACCTGAATCTGATATTTCTGAATCTGAATCACCTTCAACTGTTATAGCCCCTACTCTTGCACCACCTTCACTGCGAAGGAAAATTATAATTACAATTGTTCTACCTCCTTGTCTCATAAGTATTGAAGATATTACTAGAGAAGAGGAGGAAGAATCACCATGTACTCCTATTTCTGTTGGTGGACTAGCAGTTTTCCCAAGAATTCCTTTTGATCCTTTCTGACCAGATCCTTGGTGTTTCACCCCCTTGAACTACTTAGGTCAATGTCTTCCACGTTATTGCACTCCTTTTTACTTTTCACCAAGACAAAACAAGTCAAGAATTCCTTCTGGGAGTTGTTGGCCGGATAAATCGTTCTTGCGGACAAGACCGATCTCCCTAGTGTCAGAAGACAATCTAGCAACAAACGAACAACTAAGTTTGTCTTTCTCTAGATATATTCGTTTTATAAATAAATGTTATGAAGGTGTCGATCCTACCTTAGATCCAAATGCTTATTTGCGGTCGCAGTGCTTCCGTTGCATCAATAATCCTTCGTCGCAACAAGGGCCCTTTTGTCACAAGAAAGTATCATCTTTCGTTGATCTGCAATCACAAACAAGAAAATATCAATAGCACTTGTATAACAAATAATTATAAAACATACCTATCATAGTGATCAAGGAATCTATGAAATAAATGATCAAACGACAGCTTATTGAAATAAACAATCGAACGACAATTTATTGAGAAAAACAGAACTTGATTGTATTAATCTTAAAATATACATAAGAACCTTACAACCTTAGCCTTGATGTTCGAAAGGCCTTCCCGGGGTCCGAAGCAGGAATCTCCTCTACTTTGATAAGTCTTGCACTCTTCCTTCAGGAGCAAAAAGAGGTATGTGATCTTTCCTCTCAAAAGCTCAGCAGGAAGAAGTCTAAATCTCAAACAACACTTCAACTCAAAAATCTTCTCCAAAAAACTTAACCTTTGAGGCTACCCAATGCCTCCTTTTATAGAGCAGATGAGGAGGTTAGGATTCCACCTTTAAAGGGATAGAATCCTCCTTCAAAGGGATAGGCTCCTCACATCAAGGGATTAGTTCCTTAAGGTGTGGGATACATGCACCTTACTAAAGCGTACTCATCCCCAAAAATCTCATCTAGAACCTTCCAGAATTGACCAAAAATCAACTTTTTCACTTTGATTTCGCGCTTTTTTGACTTTGAGGTGCACGGGCATTGTTGTGGAAAAATACATTCTCGTATGATTTATCTTCTGCATTACTGTGTTACCTAGTAAAAACGCGGTGAGCTTCATATTACCAACGTGCCCAAGGATTTTTGAGTTTTAAGGGTTTTTCCTCAGGTATCGGGGCTTGGAATGAGGAAAAAAAGTTGTAAAACTTGCGGAGGAGGGCATGTATGAGTGCTAATGAGCTCATACGGACGATCAAAATGTCAAGGTAGCCCGATTTTGATGTAACAATTGCCCCCTAAAGTGCGGGGAGTGAAATAGATTGTGAAGATGAAGTCTTTCATATATGAAGAGTGAAGTACTTTATCATTTCAAGGATCATCCTGTGGACACCCCAGTCGGAACCTGTAAAAACATTCAATACAAAATATATATATATGTAATCATATCATCGCTGAGGTAGGCATTCCCATACTCAGATCAAAACTAACTAGAAACTAACTCTAAATTGTTCTGATACAGGAATGATTTTGAATACATCACAGTATAGACATATGTCGACACAGCATGGATGCAGCCATCTGTTTATAAATAGTCTATTGTATGAATGATAACAAAATTCCTCGCAGCTTGGATGGTAGAAACTAGATCCAGGGTCTTGATTTCCGCATCTCGAACTAGTACGATTCTATCCATGTGAATAAATGTGTTGAAGTCGAACATGGTAGAAACCACTTGATTACCAGTCAATGATGTAAACTGTTAACAAGTGTGGGAGAAACCACCAGTAATGTCAATGGCTCTCAAAGTACTCAGTACAATCCATGAAATGTGAATGAATGAGCTGAAGTCGAACATCTCATGGAATCATTCAATCGAAAGTCAATGATGCAACCTATCGTCGAAGGCGAGAAACCTGCCATTGAGGCATGCAGATTTCAAGGTACTGACGATTTCTAGATCAACTTCCTAGATAATGAGTTGTCGTCGATAGAAAGTAATCCGTCATAGGCAAGCCCACAACACGAAATCATAGATCAAGTTTTGAAGAAATATATCGGCAAGGACTGACTCAGGGATGGTCAAAATGGATGACAGATATTTTGCAGATGAATGGTTTATTTGAACTATCCTCTTGAACACATAACGACACTGCAGATGGCTTGGTGACAATTGACCCAAAGCCAATACCCAGAAACGGGCTGAAAACTTTAAATGTGGTTTGATTAACTGTTGGACAAAGGATTTCCCAACCCAGGTGAACAAAAAGTGTCGTGTTCAAGAGTGGTTAATGGTTTTCCGAATAATCAAAATGTAACAAACAGGTTCGTTTTTCTCTCTTTTCCCCCACCATTTCTGGCAAGTACCTCTTTATTTTTGACAAGCTTGAGGAGGATAACATTTTCTTGTTTATAAGCTCATCCTTCGGATGAGTCCAACTTAGTTTAAGATTCGAACCCTAAGAAGGAGTGGTTCGTTCTTGTTTAAAATTGAACAGGTCCTTTACTGTTAAGTTTTAACGAGTCCAGTATAGGAGAAACTCGGTGTTTTTCAATTTTAGGGAGTCAGAAGAAAAAACTTAAGAAAACTCCATGGGTGTTCTTTTTCGTAAATTTAGTCTCTCGAGCCCGAAAAAGGATAAAATAATGCGAGAGAGAACTCTATTGACCGTATTTAGTCAACGTATACCTTTTTCGTAAATATTCCATTTCAGTCCGTAAAAGGGGTAAACTTATACTGAAGGGACGACTGTTCATTTACTTTAACGAGTTCGAATAGTCAAGTACTCGGCAATCTTTTCATGTTTAGAGAGTCTGAAAAGGGCTTAAAAGAGGACTCCAAGGTTTCGCTTTTTCTGTAAGTTTGAACGAGTTCGAAAAAGGGATAAAAATGTACTCATGGTTTTCACTTTTTCATAAGTTTTAACGAGTTTGAAAAAGGGATAAAAATGTACTCCTGTGGCCGACTTTCAATTTAATTTACGAGCAGGAAAAGATGGAAAGAACTCGGCATTTTCATGTTTTTTATGAGAATGAAATATAGCAAAATAGTCTCGGGATTTTCATGAGTTTAACGAGTCTTGAAAATAACCAAAATTGACTCCAGATAGGTTTCATTTTTACAAAAGCTTGAAACAGAGAAAAACTATGCTTCAGAGTGGTTTCATTTTTACACAAGCTTGAAACAAAGATAAAACTATGCTTGATGCCCCACAGCGTAGCTATTGGACACATGCCCCCCCAGCTTCATTTCATTCAACTAAGTACACTACTGGTAATTAATAACTGGATGGAATGAAGGGTCATTTACGAGATCATATGAAAGACTCGACCTAAAAACTAACCTAAATATATGACTTAACATTTACGAGGTCTATTCAAAGACTCGACTCAATTAAGGGAGGATTTGTTTCATTTTTTAACGAGCTCGACACAGGAAAAGAACTATGCTCATAGCAACGTGTTTCATTTTTTAACGAGGTTGACACAGTAAAAGGAACTATCCTCAGAAACTACTTATTTCTAATCTACCTACATAACCTACTGATTCATTTTTAATGAGGTTGACACAGGAAAAGAACTGTCCTCATACCTAATTCATTTTTTAATGAGGTTGACTCAGTAGAAGGAACTATCCTCTGACCAGGCGAGTTCATTGCGGGGACGACGGGGGAGAAAAAGCCCCATCCCTCATAAAGCTTGTTCATTTTTTAAACGAACGACACAAGAAAAAGGAACTATGCTCGACCAGCCGGATTCATTTTGTGAGGTTGACACGGAAAAAGCTGACCATCACTGGTGATTCATTTTTTAACGAGGTTGACACAGTAAAAGGAACTATCCTCAAATCTACTCTCTACAATCTACCTACTGATTCATTTTTTAATGAGGTTGACACAGGAAAAGAACTCTCCTCATCGCCGACTGATTCATTTTTTAAACGAGGTTGACACAGTAAAAGGAACTGTCCTCACCTACATGTTTCATTTTTTAACGAGGTTGACACAGTAACAGGAACTATCCTCACTAGCCACTGATTCATTATTTAACGAGGTTGACACAGTAAAAGGAACTATCCTCACCTCACTGATTCATTTTTTAACGAGTTTGACACAATAAAAGGAACCATCCTCATACTCACTGATTCATTTTTTAATGAGGTTGACTCAGTACAAGGAACTCTCCTCATGACTCACTGATTCATTTTTTAACGAGGTTGACACAGTACAAGGAACTCTCCTCACACTGACTGACTGAGTTTTCGAAAAATTTAAAATACAACAAACACGCCCATTTTTCTCTGATTTTGAAGCTTGACATGAGGAGCTGGTATGTTAGACTTGCAAAAGGAGGAAGTATGAGTGTTAATGAGCTCATACAGTCAGTAAAATGTCAAGGTGACAGTTTTCAGTGTAACAGGAGTCAACCTAATGATACCTCTATGTTTACAAGCTCTCTAGAGTCATTATTATATGGTGGTATGTTGATTCCTACTAGGTACCAGTCACTTTCTGGAACTTTTTTAGGAGCCTCTCCTTCCCCTCAAGCTTCCACTTGGTCATCTGGTCCATCTACCTCTATTATTCAGAGCATGACTTCCATGCATAAAGTACCTTTGGCATCAGAACAATGTGTTAACATGGTATCTGGTAATTTAGGTAATCCTTAAGTAACCCCAATTGGTCTTTATTATCCACATGGGGGGGAACCACCTTATCCTCCACCTAGAGGACAACCTGTTTTCGGGTCATATCCTACGATTCGAGGACAACCTTTCACCGGAACTTATGCAAATTATGGTCAGATACCTCAGGTCTGTCCAAGTCAACATGGTGTGTCTAAACCCTTGATTTGTGATCCTTACCCAGGGATGAATACTATTTGGAACCATTCTTTTGTTCAACATCATATTCAAGTTTCTCCATAAGTGCCAGTTTACCAAAGTTTTCATCCTACTCGACAATCTATTCCACAAATACATGATCAAGGTATTCCAATACTTGTCCAACAACCTTTCCAGGGGATTTTACAAACACCTTCCCAACACCCTATCCAAGGGATTCCACCAACACATGTTTAACAACTAGTTCAACAATTTCTCCAGGGTTGTCCTCAAACACTTGTTCAACCCATTTTTCAAACATTTTTTCAACAACCGGTTCCAAGTTCACCTCAAACACCTATCCCAGGAGTATCAAAAATGACGGTCTAAGTTGTACCTCAAATACCAGTTCAACAACCTACACATGTTATCCCTCAAGCATCTACTGATCAAACTAGTCCTACTTTCCAGTATACAACACATATTCCTATGGGACAACCTAGTATATGGATTATGCAGACATCATATCAAGGTCAAGCTTTTCAAGGCCAACATTTTTAGAGACAATTCTTTCAAGGTCAACCTTTGAAAAGTCAACCTTTATATGGGCAATACTACTTCGGTCACATGGTTAAAATTCCACCTTTTTAAAGTCAGCCATTCCCTGGTTATACTTTTCAAAATCCACCTTTTCAGAGTCAACCATACTCTGGTCATACTTTTCAAATTTCACCTTTTCAGAGTCAACCATAACCTAGTCATACTTGTCAAATTCCATTTCAACCTCAACTTGATATGTCTCACCCTGGTTACCAAGGAGGAATGAAAATATCGATTGCACAAGCTATTCCAGGATATCCTGGGTATCCTCCTCCAGGGGTTGCACTTAACCCTCAGGGTTATCAAAATCCACAACAAGACTTCAACCGATAGTTACCATTTATCACATCTTTAGATTTTCTAGATTTATCCCAGCTAATGAATGATCCTACTTATTATCCATTTTGGTTGACAATTCCTACTAAGTTTCCAAATTATATACCAAAGTTTGAAGGTAAATCAGGAGAGGACCCATCAAATCAAATTATGACATATCGTATTTGGTGTGCATCGAATTATTTGATCGATGATTCTCTTAGATTAAGCCTTTTTCCAATGAACTTTGACTAGTTCGAGGGCAAAATGGTACAATGAGCTACTGCGTGCCTCTTTCCATAATTTCAACTCCTTAACAACAACTTTTTTTACACATTTTCAACTACAAAATCGATATGACACTAGTATGAACTTTTGACTTCCCTAAAACAATCAAAATCTACTCACATTTCATATCATATTCATGAATGGAGGCGTAGGCGTCATTTATTCAAATTTTTTTTTCCATATCAGATTTTGGTTGAATGGTTCACAAATCGTTGCTACATGTCATTACCTGTTGGAAATGTTGTCATTGATGGCAAAGGAAGTGGCACAGAAGGAGCATCTGAATAGCAAAAAGGCAAAGAGAGAAGCAAGGAGCAGCATTACACAAGAAGCAGAGATAGTAACAGAGAGATCGCAGAGGCAGCAAAGAGACCAGCAGAAAGAGCAAAGAAGTAGAGAGGAAGCAAGGAAGATAAGGAACTAAGGTAGCAGATAATGCAGAGACAGAGTAAGAGAAAAAGGGCATCGAATAAAAAAGAATAAGTGAATGGTAATCTGTGATAAGTAAGAAATCCATTGAAGGAATTAATGGTTGCAGAGATATGATGAATGTAGCGAAGATTAAAATTACGATGGACCATAGTACAGTGATCAGCTTGCGGAATCAAGAACTTGAGTGTGCAGTTAGAAGCGGAATTGTGACAGGATAGAACTCTGAACATGCAATGGAAGGTTGTTATAGTATATATATCATAGTCGAATTGAATACAGAGTGACATTGTGTTATGTCGAGGTCGGAAGGCAGCAACCGGTGTAAAGAATTTATGTTAAAAGACTCAAACGAAATTGTGAACAAAGCGTTAAACTTAGCAATGGAACTGTAATAAAAGGCAAAACCTTAAAGCGCAACTTAATTATAATAATACATTGAAAAGGTGACGGAACCCTGCGTGGAGGAGCGGAACCATGACCAAGTGAACAGTGAAGGCGGTTTACGGTTTTCATCACACCACCTATGCGGAGTGAGCGGTATTTGAGGAGTTTGGAGCGATTCCATAAATCACTCAACACGTGGCAAGGAGGACCCATGGAAAACCGCTTGTCGTTGTGCGCCATCGGGCGTTATAGTTCAACCCAGGATGCCCAGCGATATCGTTGAGCGCCGTTGATCTGGGAAGGGGTCATCGGACGGTCATCATTTGTTGAAGGTGCGCGAAGATTAACACAGGTACGGTGGGCCATCACACGTTAACGTTTCGGCATCATAGGTCGAGTGATATGCATATACGCCATTGATCTGGAAGCTTGCTAATCTAACGATGATCGGACGCTGGACTTGCGCGAAATTTACTAATGGTACCATGTGCGTATTTGATTGGCTATTGACTATATTTGTGGGCCCGGGGTCAAAGGTTTATCATATTATTTGAAAGCGTTAAAATGCGAAAGGTTAACTTTAATCCTAAAGTTCTGTTCAAAGTTATAAATATATTTATTTATCAATTTCTTCAAATTGATAAATAAATTAAAAAGAAATCAAAGAGGTACGTAAGGATGGAAAATGAAAATACTGTCAAAGGAATACCATTAGCAATTGAATGGTTTTGACCCAAGGTTTTAAAAAGGAGAAAACTATATAAGGTGATGAGAATCATGAAGAACGGTGTGCATGCGAAAGGGTTGATAATAAACGAATCTCTTTTGGAGATATCTTTATGAAAAACTCTGATATATCTGAATCCATGGTGCACCTGTGAAAATAATGATTGATCAAGATCTCTAGATCAGATGATGATTAATTCCTGGTTTAATCGACTGATGAAATCATGAAGAACGTATGCATGAGTAAGGGTTGTGAATGAATACTTCACTCTAAAGTATATCTGTATGGAATGGGTAACAGATTGCTGAGAGATCTGAATTAAGGATGCACCTCTGACGAAAATATGTAAATCCAGTGGCCTGCAAGGTATGTTGTGTGGAAGTTTATGAAACGTGGTCTGCAGTAGATCTGACAGTCGAAGCCTTCAGTGTGGGGGTTGTAGCTCCCTTCCAGTGGTAGCTAGTAAACGAGAGTAGGGGGTTGTAGCTCCCTTCCAGGAGAGGCTGGTAAACGAGAGAAGGTTGTAGCTTTCTGCAGGTGGGTGCCTGCGTGCTGGTATGAGTCTTAACCAACATACAATTATAAGAAGTATTCTTTATAATAAATATTGAAGACAAAGATTATAGCAGCGGTGGTTTTTCTCCCAAATTGGGTTTCCACCTTAAATCCTGGTGTTCATATGTGTTGCTTATGTTTGATGGTTTGTTCTGTTATTTCTGTTCATGCTTACTGCTTATCTGATGAATGAATGATGCAATGATCTAAGTAAACACATAATAAGATCTCTGGACATACAAGTTGGATGCAGTAATGTAACATATGGTTTTAAAAGAAAGGAAAACTAAAAATTGTCAGTCATCTCAAAATACTGATTCACCCCCCCTCTCAGTATTTTTCCAACAATTGGTATCAAAGCGGGTCCTTCTGAAAAGCTTAGCCACTAGAAGGAAGATCAAGCAAGATAAGCAATCAAGATGGAACAGCATCTATCAAGCCTCCGCTCTTTAACGAAAACAATTTAATCTTCTAGAAAACAAGGATGAGATCCTATCTTCAGTCTCTGGGAGCAGAGGTATGGGAAATTGTTGAAGGAGGATATCAATATCCAGCTGCAGTACCAACAGATCCGACGGAAAGAAAGAATTATGAAACAAATGCAAAGGTGGTCAATGCTCTATTGGGAAGTCTAACTGAATCAGAATTTGTCAAAGTCATGCAGCTGAATACAACAAAGGCAATATGGGACAAAATCATTCTAAGTTATGAAGGTGATGCAAAGGTAAAAAGTGCTAAACTCCAAACTCTCGGAATTCAATATGAGAATCTAAAAATGCATAATGAGGAGATCATTGCCAATTTATTTTTACGTCTTGATGATATTGTAAATCGTATGAGAAATCTGGGAGAAACAATAACCGAATCTACTTTGGTTGAGAAATTTTTAAGATCACTAACGACAAAATTTGAGTCAAAAGTTTCTGCTCTTGAAGAAAAGTAGGATCTTCAAAATCTTACTGTGGTGCAACTTCATGGCATACTAACTGCATATGAAATGAGAAGAGGAGGACCATCTGAAGTCAAAGAAGTAGTCTTTAGAACTTCTACAAAAGGGAAGGAAGTACAAAAAATAGAAGGATCAGGATATATCTCAGAAGAATATGAGATAAACTTTGTAAAGAAACTTCAACTTGGCACAGGACGGTTCAGAGGTAAGCTTCCTTTCAAATGTTTTGATTGTGGAAAAGATGGTCATTATGATGCTAAGTGTCCTTATAAAGAAACACATAAAAAGGGGAAGGAAGTAGCAAGAAGGAATAAGAATCGTTTTAGCACTAGAAAGAGTTACTATACTCATGAAGACAGTGATGGGTTATCTGATAGTGAGGAAGAATGTGAACAATATCTTAGACTTCTCATGGCATTTGAAAAAGAATCTAGAGAAGAAAAGGATACTTTTGTGGATGCTCTAGAAGACAGTGATTTTCTTGATGAAAACAATAAACTCAACATTTTCTTAGAAGAGAGTAAAATAACGATAGAAACTCTGAAAAATCAGCTTAAAGAAAAAGAGAAACACAATGAGAAATTAGAGTGTGAAGTAGTAAGTCTAAGAAAAGAACTTGAGAAAGTAAAGACTTTGAATCTTAGATTTGCTAAAGGATCTGAAATCTTAGATGAGATTATCAAGGTAAAACGTTCTCCTCTTATAAAGACAGGTCTTGGATATATCGGAGAATCTTCTCAGGCTTCAGCACCAAATTATCTAAAAGCAGTTACAGCTGGTTTACAACATGCTGCCACTCAACAAGGGAATAAAGAATATTTACAGGTAAAGCATGATCATCTCAATTTAAAGAACACTAACAGGAATGTCTTTCAAAGAAACACCAATCAACAGGTAAATTCATGTAGAAGATTTTATGATCGCAGAAATTTCTTCTTCAATGGACAATGTTTCTCATGTCACAATTTTGGACATAAATCTGTTCAATGTGTTGCATATAAAATCACCATGACAAGAGAAGCAAGAAAGAAAAGGATTGATATTGAAACAAAGAAGAATACTTATAAAAACTTTTCTCCTCTTCAAAATTAAGTTGAATGTGCTTATTGCAATAACTTTTGCCATGAAGAATCTGAATGCAGGAGCAAAGTTCAACCAAAAGAACATGTTCCTTCAAGCTCCAAAGTATGGAAAAAGAAGGAATTACAGGTTGAAAATTGTGGCATAGCGTTATTTGCAGAAGATGAAGAAAACCAATGGTACATTGATAGTGGATACTCAAGACACATGACAGGTGACAAAAACAAACTTAATATACATAGTGCTCTAGAAAAGAAAGAATGTTACATTTGAAATGATGCTCTGCGGTCATTAAAGAAGAAAGAAAAAATTACATTTTTCTATAAAGAAAAAGGTGGCTTCAATTAAGTCATGTATGTGGATGGATTAAAGCATAACTTGTTAAGTGTAAGTCAAATGTGTGATCAAGGAACTTCAAAATTGTCTTTAGTTCAAAAGAATGTGTGGTACGTGATCTTCGAAAATACGGGTAAAGCAATTATAAAAGGAAAAATAACTCCAAACAGCTTTGTATGTTTTGAAGAACTGCAAAGATCAATGTTACTTGAGAAAATCTTCATAAAATTGGCTATGGCATAGAAGGTTGGGGCATCTGAGCTTCTCTCAAATCAACAAATCAAGCAGACTTAAAGTTGTTCGTGATCTTCCCAATATTACTCTACCTGAAAATATCATATGCAAATCTTGCCAATTCGGTAAGCAAACCATAGTACAATTTAATGCCAAGGAAGGATCATCAAGTAAGCCTCTTGAACTCATTCATACTGACATATGTGGACCTATGAGGAAAAATTCACCACATGGTGAAGAATACTATATCTTATTCATTGATGATTTCTCTAGAATGTGTTGGATTGGGTTGATTAAACACAAAGATGAAGCATTTGAGAAATTTCAGATCTTCAAAGCACTGGTTGAAAATGAATTAGATCTAAAAATCAAGTGTCTTAGATCTTATCGAGGAGGAGAATATACATCAGATGAATTCCTTGAATTTTGTGAATAACATGGCATAAAAAGACAGTTTTCTATAGCTGGCACTCCACAACAAAATGACGTAGCAGAAAGAATGAATAGAACAGTTCAACAAATGGCTAGAGCGATGCTTGATGATTCTGGAACACCTGACACATTTTGGGGAGAAGCAGCACATACAGCGGTAAATATTCTTAACAAGGCACATGTTCGTGTAAATAGTGATAAAACTCCATATGAACTTTGGTATGGTAATCCTCCCACTGTGAAGCATTTTAGAGTTTTTGGAAGAAAATGCTTTATCAAAAATAATGATGAAAAACTTGGCAAGTTTGAACCCAGAGCAGATGAAGGAATATTTCTTGGTTACTCCTCTAGGAGTAGGGCATATAAATGTTACAATAAAAGACTTCAGAAGATTGTTGAATGTATTGATGTTGTTATTGATGAGTCTCCTGCAGCTCCAAAAGAAGAAAATCAAACAACAAATGAAGATGATGATGACACATATCCTTCTACATCAAATAAGGATGATATAGACAATGAACCCAATGAAGAACCCGAAGATTATTTATCTGAAAAAGCTCCATCTAGATATGTTCAAAAGAATCATCCAGAATCTCAAATTTTGGGAGAAAAGGGATCAGGTGTACAAACAAGAAGGACTCTTGTGGGATCTTCTAGCAATTTGGCATTTCTGTCCACTATTGAACCACAGAATGTCAGTCAAGCCTGCAAAGATGATTGTTGGATTCAAGCCATGAATGAAGAGCTTGATCAAATTGAGAAGAATCACACTTGGGAATTAGTACCAAGACCTCATGACAAAAATGTCATTGGAACTAAATGGATATTCAAAAACAAGTTAAATGAGAATGGGGATGTTATAAGAAATAAAGCTAGACTTGTTTGCAAAGGGTATGCTCAAAAAGAAGGTATATACTTTGAAGAAACTTTTGCTCCTATAGCCAGACTTGAAGCCATAAGAATGTTTCTTGCATTTTCAAGCTTCCAACATGTTGTAGCTCCTAGAGACAGCCTAGAGTTGTGATAGACCAGTGCCTAGGACATCTTAGCATAGCAAGGAGCATATAATATAATGGATGAAGTTGTCAGCTTCAGCTCACATGCTATCTCCTGTAAATAGGTAAATGAAATAGAATGGGACCAAACTCTCAGAAACTGACACAGGAAAAGAGGTACTGCAGAGGCAAGATGCAGAACTCTAATACAAAAGCAACAGACAATTCAGAGACAGTTTACTGCAAAGTGGGCCGATTCAGAAATACTTCACAGACATAAATTATCAGAAGGTGTATGTAATGAAAGAAATATTGGGAAGATATTAGTTAACATTGAGCTGATACCCAGATATACAATACCACCATGCATGGGCTTACCAATCTAAGAATCCATACATGATAATAGCATTTTAAAAGCACCCTCCCAAAGCAACTAATATAGCAGAATCACGGTTTAGATGAATAATGGAACATAATATCATGCATGAGCCATATTTAAAGCGCTTGACTAATCTAAGTATGGGCATCAACTAGGATGAATCCTTACCAGAAATCAGTGAGCCACTCGCATTCCAAAACATGATACAGGAAAGATGGATGAGATGAAATGATATATTAAATAACATATAAAAGAGAGTTACAGACTGTGAAATACCAAAGACCATAATCCTATTTGACAGACAAAACTCCTCCTCAGTGAGACCCTATGGGCTCTGAGCCTTCATACAAGAGTTTTACAAACTGTATACAAAAATCCTTTCACTGCATAATTTTCTGATAAAAATTTGGAACCCTTACAAAGCGTTTCTTCCTGATTTTTATAGGCGAAATCAGAAACATAGTAAAAGAGGTAGGTGATGAACATTTAATTTGCATAATTAAATCAAAATGGTGGAAAAAATTGTGCCCATACTGTTGAATGAATGTGTTGTGCTATTTGTACTCTGTGACCTGCTAACTGAAATAAATGCACTAAGTAGAAATATTTCCCAGGACACGGTAAGGCAGTAAAATCCCACAAATATCTGTCCTTGCCTGGGAAGAAAACTCTGTTGAAATAAAACCTTGAGGACATTGTTTTCTGTGTATAAATCTTCCGAATGATGTGCAGGATCTTCAATTTGGTACTCTGCTTCAAAATGCTAGTACAAGGTCCTCAAAATCTTCAGCTACCTGCCTTTAATTCTCTGCTGAACACTGGTATTCTTCATCTGCCCCATTAATATCTTCGTCTGTGAAATCAGCACCTTGAATGACATTGGGAAGCTTGCCAAAGTATAACCCTGTCTCTTTAATGGAAGTCGTGTCTCAGCAACTACCCAGGACCTTCTTCATGAACTTTGTATTTGAAAACCGGTCCTTCGACACGTCCTCGGCTTCTGAAATGGAGGCTGTGAATAGTGGTAATTCTCCGTCACTGAAACCCTGCAAAATCCATAAACATGTTAGGAAAACAATGCACAGGAATGCAGACGCAATAGAGATAATGGTAGGACAACACCGCGTGATTGACTGGCGAAGAAATGTGGGACGATGGTGAGAAATGTAATGTAGCAGTGTGGAGTGGTCGTGGAGAAGAATGCGAACATAATCATGAAAACACGTCAGAAATGAAAAAATGAACCAGATATAGATCTGAGGCGGCGAAATGCACGTGGAGAAAAACTGGGGGACAAGTGGCACGATACCAAGGCAACGGGGAATGGATGACGTGGAGGACTGACTTGATCAACGACTGGTCATGCGAATGATCTGTGCCATACGATCTCGAAACGAGATCAACGGCTAAGAATGCGTCGGAGGGTGGTGGAATGGTGGGCCAGGGGCACTATTTCCCCATGCTAACTTGTGAGAAACTTGGACGAATGATCACCATTGGATGGGATGTTGTAGATCAGAAGGCTTACGCGCATATCGTGCCACATCCCCTGCCGAACTATAACGCACGATGGGGTAGTGGTTTTGGAACAGTGACGGAGCCACGTGTCGCACAACGTATGGCATTGTTGTGATTTGAGGAATACCACCTGCCCTATATAAGCGGTGCGATAAATACTACCAGTTTTATAAAGCGTTTTTGAGCGCAGGGACCACCGGGACAGATGGGTTGCGGACCGTCGATTTTATGATTTGATCGGATGGCTTGGAATACGCCCGATGCACTTTGGTCAGCGCCTTTCATCCTAACGCATGGTTACGGCCTTTGGTCATGCGGACTAGAAAAACAGAGGGGCTAGGGCCAAAGGGCTGAACCTTAGATAATTTTAAGTGCGGGCTTTCAGACTTGAGCAACGTAATTTGGAGGCAGAGAGAGGTCACGATAGATAGAAAACGAATTCCTTAGGCCACGATAGGGAATTTGAAAGGTCCAAAAGGGTCTAATGGCCAAAAAATTTTAATGGGGGGGGCTGATATGATCAACATTGGCTCCACCTGGGGACGACACGTTCGCTCCTGGACATGTCGAGAACTCGCATACCTTCTGATCATCATGTATGCAGACTCTGCTCTTCAGCACCTTCATTTTTCACTTTATAATTCATCACAACACCCACATTATTCAAACTAAAGCAAAAAGGAAACTATCATACAATATAATACATCAGGCTTACTTGGCCTAAATCAGAACTGAAAGTAGGGCTTGAGGAATTGACCATTTACAGGGGCATCCAACAAGTCGCCCTGTAAATTCTCCAACCTAAAAGTATTATTTCCCCCCTGTTCCAAAATTTTGAAAGGACCAAACCAGAGGGGGTCGAATTTACCATGTTTTCCCTTCTCAGCTCTCCGGATATCCCATCTGAGCACCAGATCACCAATCTGCAGCTTCCTATCTTTTGCGTGCTGATCAAAAATTTGTTTCAGTTTCTCTTGATATTCTATTAACCTCTGATTCACCTAGCCCTGTGTTTCTTCTAATTCCACCAATTGATTGATTCTCCTGATCATATCATCAGGTTCCTCCTCGCTTTATTGCATGAATCGGGCCACTGGTAAAGCCAGCTGTATAGGAAAAACTGTTGCTCGTCCATATACCAATTCATAGGGAGATTTCCCAGTTGCTCTCTTGCTGGTGATTCTATTAGCCCATAAGGAAAATTTCAATTGGGAATCCCAATTCTTCTGATTTTCATTGATGGTCTTCTTCAAGGCCTTTACCAGAGTTTTATTTGATGACTCTCCCAAGCCATTTCCTTGTGGATAGTAAGTTGTAGAGTGACTTAGTATGATATTGTATTGCTGGCAGAAATTCACAAATTTTGTAGATTTGAAGGCCTGTGCATTATCATTCACTGTCCTAGCAGGGCAGCCAAACCTGGATATGATATTCTCCTCCATGAACTTTATGATCACAGTATCTGTAGCGTTCTTTGCAGGTATGGCTTCCACCCATTTGGTGAAATAATCAGTAGCTGTTAATATCCATTTATGTTGTCCACTCGATGGAGGATGTATTTCACCTATAAAATCAATACCCCATTGTTTGAATGGTTCATCCAGATGCACTGGGATCAGGGGAAATGGTGTTGATTTCTGTCTCTCAGCAAACTTTTGACAGTTATCACATGCTCTTACCCTGGAAAAAACATCTCCAAAAAGCTTTTGCCAATAGAAGCCAGCTTTCAGAATTTTATGAGCTGTAGCCCTCCAGCTATAGTGGCCTGCACAGATCCCTTCATGAAATTCTGCAATAATGCTCTCTATTTCATTTCTGTGAGACACAGGAGTAAGATGCCTGAGGGATCTCGCCAGTATAGCCGGCTATTGGCGACTATGTATTTCTGTGATTTCAATCTGAGCGTTCTATATTTAGCTTTATCACAACTGGGAGGGCTGCTGAGTGTGAGGAGATATTCCACTATTTCTTTGTACCATGGACTGGGGAGGTACTTTACATGTATCTCTGGAGTAGCTACCCCAATTCCTTGGCGTTCTTCTTTTTCCTCAGATTCTTCACCTGCTATAATAGACAAATTTATGCCCAGGGCTTGATGGTTTGATTCTGATAACATTTTGGCGAGCCCTTGACCTTTAATTAGCTTGGTAGGGCAGATGTCCAGGTCATATTCCTGTATTTTAGCAATCCACCTTCCTCTTTTTCCTTCACTATCCCCCTGAATAAGGATATCCTTTATAGCAGCTACAGGTACAAATGCAGTAATGTGGGACTGTAAGATATATACACGGAATGATTTGAGGGATTTCACTAGGGCATATGCTTGCTTTTCCAATATGTTATACTTTAATTCTGCATCACGGAGTACCTGACTGAAAAATGCAATAAGCTTATCATACCCCTCCTCATTTTTCTGCAATAAAACTCCAGTTATTGTATGAGGTGATGCAAAAGAAAAAATCATGAAAGGTTTATCATAATCTGGTCCAGCCAGCACAGGAGCTTCTGCAAAAGCATTCTTTATCCTGGTAAATGCCTCCCGTGATTCTTGTGACCACCTTACCTCATTATTCTTCTTCAGCATATCTGTTATATGCCTAACTATCTCAGCATAGTTAGGGATAAACCTTCTCAAGAAATTTATGCGCCCTAGAAATACTTGCACTTCTTTCTTATTTCTAGGAAAAGCAATACCTTTTATAACCTCTACCCTCTTAGGATCTATCTTCACCCCATCTTCAGTCACGATATGGCCTAAAAGCTTTCCCTCTTCTAATGCAAATAAAAACTTTTGAGGATTAAGGGAAAGACCATACCTTCTGCACTTCTCAAAAGTTATCCGCAAATGTTCAATGTGCTTAGCATCATTCTTGGAAAACACAGTAATATCATCGAGGTAGACCACCAGGAATTTATCTTGCTCCCCAAAAAAATCAATATCCATTGCCCTCTGAAAAGTGGCCCCTGCATTAATCAACCCAAAAGGCATCCTGGCATACATGAATGTACCCCATGGTGTGGTGAAAGAAGTTTTCTTTTGATCCTCTAGAAGTACAGCCACTTGATTATAACCAGAAAAACCATCCATCATTGACATTGTGGAAGCTCCAACCACCTTTTGCAGAATGTGATCAATTTTGGGTAGTGGGTAGTTATCCTTTAAAGATGCTCTGTTTAAATTCCTAAAATCCACACACAGCCTTATTTATCCATTCTTCTTGCGTACAGGGACAAGTTTCACCACCCATTCAGAGTACCTCAGTGGTACAATTATTTTGGCTTTTAGCAGCTTCTTGATTTCTTTCTCAATAAAAGGCAGCAGCAGGGGATTTATTTGTCTGAGCTTATGCTTATGGGGCTTTGCATCTGCCTTCAATGGAATTTTGTGTTGCATAATACTGATATCAAAAGTTTTCAAGTCCTGATAGGACCATGCAAACACATCTTTGTAATACTGAAATAATTTCTGATACAGCTTTTCTATATTCTCCAGGGATCTTCCTAGACAGCTTTACAAATTTTGGGGTCAGCTTCGGTACCCAAATTCAGGTCTTCTACCTGATTTTCTTCTACCACTTTGTTTGGCTGCAACGAGACATAATTCTTGTCAAATATTCTTTCTAGAGGCACCAGCCCCCTAGGTATAATGTTTCCTTTTAGATGCAATACTTTGTTACCTGCCACTTTCTCCTCCCAATTTCTTTTTGGAGTATCTTCAGATTCTACCTCTTCCTCATCATCAATCTCCATATTGGAGAATTCTCCTACTGTTTCTAAGAATCTCTTCATCTGTTCTTCATCCTCAAACACCTGCCAGTGTTTGATGTTGTCTGGGATTGAAGGCCGATAACGCACCTCAACTTCATATCTTAAAAGGGGGTTCTGAGGTGGTCGGAATGTACTAGCAGCCACAACAAGGGAATCATCCATTCTATTATGTTCTCGGGGCATGAACTGGATATTGAATGCCAAGAAGAAATTCTCTATCATGTCCCAAACTTCATTCCTATAGGCCCTTAGCCTAGGATGTTTGGTCTGACACTGATTCCTGACTCGTCTTACTACTAGTTCTGAATCTCCCAGAACTTTTAAACTTTGTATATTCATATTCCTGGATGTCTGCAATCCCAACAGAAGTGCTTCATATTCTGCCACATTATTTGTGGCTTCGTATTCTAGTTTAAAAGACAGAGGGATCCATCTACCTGTAGGAGAAATTAATAATATACCTGCTCCATTACCTTCTTTAGAATTGGCCCCATCAAAATATAGTGTCCATATTCCTGCTTCCATGTTCTTTGATGGTTTCTCAGTCTTGATCTGGCAGAAGGATGGTTCATGATCATAATTTTGATCTTCTTCTAGCATCAAGCATGAAAAATCTCCTTCTTTACTGTAGACTGGTGAATTTATAGAATGGTCAGCCTTAGTCACCATCTTGACAAATCTAGTCTCCCTGTATAGTCTCCTCTCTTGGCCACCGAAAACTGGGATAGTGGCATATGTTAAATCCATCTTGATTGATCCACCAATTTTTGTTCCCCAGGACCTTGACAGCAACATACCAAAACGAGCTGGGATGTCTGGTACCACTATGTCCATTACCACACTTTTTGCTGGGATTTGGGCCAAATTGACCACCAAATCCTTGATCATCCCCAAGCATTTAACTCTTTTGGAATCAAATGAATAGAGGTATTTATATGGACGTGTGATTTGTAAACCTAGTTGTTCCATGACTGACAGAGGCACAAGATTATGGGAAGCTCCAGAATCTAGCATACAGTTATGTAGTAGTAGGTCATGGATTACTAGAGACACATAGAAGGGAGGAGTAGAGGGATCTATCTCCTCAACATGTGGGCCAAAAACTACCATGGGTCTCTCTTCTTGAAGGTTGAGGCTATCTGGGATGATTGGTGCTTCTGGAGGGAGCATGAAAGATGTGACTTGAGATTGATATGCTGGCTGCTTCAACAGTTCAGTCAGGGGGACTAGGATTTTGACCTTTTCAAGTTCCTTTTGCAGACTAAAAGCAGGAGGGGACTTTTCTATCATAGCCTCTTTAGACTTTTTATTTTCAACTGGGGGCTGGGCTTCTTTTGACACAGATTTGGTACAAGAAGAAGTGACTACTTTCGAAGAAGAAGGGTTTTGATCATTAGACTGCAAAGGTTTATTAAGAGGTTGCTTACCTTTGTCTGCAACTTTATGCATGGTAGACTCCTTTTGAGCAGGTGCTTCCTTCTGGGGTAGTTCTTCTTCTTGCTCTTCGGTACGAATCCTCTTCCTAGAAGATCTGAGATCATATCTTCTATTGAAATGAGCTTGCATGAAATCATCAAATTGTTTACAATAATGATCAAAATCTGTTTGATCTTCGTCTCTGATCTTTTCTTCTTCTTGCAATGAACACCCAGCTTCATCATTCCCTTGCAAAGGGCATTCTTCTCCATCACTATTTGAAAAGGCAATATTTGCATCCTCTAGCCTATAAGTAGTATCTTCAGTGGAGTCATATACTGGACCTTCCAGGTACAATGGGTGTGGCACCTGATCCTGTTGCTCCTTTGCTTCCCTTGGCAATATTTTCAAGGGTGGTTTCTTGTACTAAGGATTTTATCCTCTGTTTGGAGCATTCTGGAAATTCCTGAAGGCTGAATTCTTGGCTTCCAATTCAAGCTTGACCATTTTCTTAATTAATTTGCTCATTTCTTCCATTTTTTCATTGGCTGAGTCTCTGTCTCGGTTAGAGGTAGATACCTCCTCTTTGCCCCTTCTTTTGATATCTTGTTCAGATTTTCCTTTTGATTTACCAGTGGAGGCAAAGTTTGCTTCCAACTCTAATGCATCTGCCTGAGCATCATCAAGAGTAGTAGGCTTTCTTTCTTTGAGAGAGAAGCCAAATTCTGAATCAAAGGCTGCCACAAAAACAACTTTAGCAGCAGTTTGATGGGGTTTCATATCAGCAGGGAGACTCAGATATAACTTATTAAATCTCTTGATAAATTCTAACACTCCTTCATTGTGTCTTTTCTTTAGTGTATTGAACTCAATGAGAGAATTTCCATGATCTTTCTTCTCTCCCCATTTTCTGAGAAAAGTGTCTTCCATGTTATCCCAAGTGGTAATGGAACGGCCAGCCAATGTCTTAAACCATTTTCGAGCTTCACCATCTAGAGATTGCACAAACAGTATTAAGACCACATCCAAATGTTTGACATTAAAGTTCTTTGCAAAGGAGCAGAAAGCCTCAAGATGTTTCTGAGCATCGATTTCATTTTCTCCATTAAATCTGGGCAAAATATTCAGATAATCTTGGGGCATATCATTTAACACTTGGGGTAATGCCAGGGGAGCATATTTATTCATCAAGAAGGCTGGAACATTAGCCATTGGGAGAGGTGGAGGTGGTGCAACAGTTTGATGAGTAAGAGGAGGAGGAGGAGGAGGAAGCGGAGTATGAATAATAATAGGAATATACTCAACTGCAGCTTGAGGAGTTGAGGGGAACAAAGGTCTATTAACATCAGATATTTCGGTTAATTCCTTGACCTCTTCAACCTCAGGAGTAGGATGAAGATTATTTTTATTTTTGATACCCTCTCGGGGTGGGCTGTCTGAGCAATAATAATCAGTATCTCCCACAGTGGAGTCGGGAATTTGCAACTGAGAATCCTGAGAGGAGGAGGAAGGAAAATCTTCTATAGGCACTTCAGGGATTTGGGAACGGGCTGACTTCCTTTCCCTCCAATTTCTTCTATGTATAATCTGTTTAGGGTCAGACACTGAAGGTGTCTTTGGCTTAGACGAATCTGACCTCAGGTGTGGCTTACGAGGAGCCAGGACAGCAAATAGATATATCAAATAACAACTGTGGAGTCGCCAAGGTGAGGTATTTACAACTCTCAACTCTCTGTGCTCACCTACTTAGAGAGTGAATATGATTTTTTCGAGGCCCAGGGATTATAATTTTCTTAAATTTGTCCCCGGAAACGGCGCCAGAAAGATGTGGTAGCTCCTAGAGACAGCCTAGAGTTGTGATAGACCAGTGCCTAGGACATCTTAGCATAGCAAGGAGCATATAATATAATGGATGAAGTTGTCAGCTTCAGCTCACATGCTATCTCCTGTAAACAGGTAAATGAAATAGAATGGGACCAAACTCTCAGAAACTGACACAGGAAAAGAGGTACTGCAGAGGCAAGATGCAGAACTCTAATACAAAGGCAAAAGACAATTCAAAGACAGTTTACTGCAAAGCGGGCCGATTCATAAATACTTCACAGACATACATTATCAGAAGGTGTATGTAATGAAAGAAATATTGGGAAGATATTAGTTAACATTGAGCTGATACCCAGATATACAATACCACCATGCATGGGCTTACCAATCTAAGAATCCATACATGATAATAGCATTTTAAAAGCACCCTCCCAAAGCAACTAATATAGCAGAAGTATGGTTAACTGAATAATGGAACAGAATATCATGCATGAGCCATATCTAAAGTGCTTGACTGATCCGAGTATGGGCATCAACTAGGATGAATCCTTACCAGAAATCAGTGAGCCACTCGCATTCCAAAACATGATACAGGAAAGATGGATGAGATGAAATGATATATTAAATAACATATAAAAGAGAGTTACAGACTGTGAAATACCAAAGACCATAATCCTCTTTGACAGACAAAACTCCTCCTCACTGAGACCTTATGGGCTCTAAGCCTTCATACAAGAGTTTTACAAACTGTATACAAAAAGCCTTTCACTGCATAATTTTCTGATAAAAATCTGGAACCCTTACATCGTGTTTCTTCCTGATTTTTATAGGTGAAATCAGAAACATAGTAAAAGAGGTAGGTGATGAACATTTAATTTGCATAATTAAATCAAAATGGTGGAAACATTTGCGCCCATACTGCTGAATGAATGTGATGTGTTGTTTGTACTCTGTGACCTGCTAACTGAAATAAATGCACTGAGTAGAAATCTTTCCCGGGACACGGTAAGGCAGTAAAATCCCACAAATATCCGTCCTTGCCTGGGAAGAAAAATCTGTTGAAATAAAACCTTGAGGACATTGTTTTCTGTGTATAAATCTTCCGAATGATGTGCAGGATCTTCAATTTGGTACTCTGCTTCAAAAGGCTAGTACAAGGTCCTCAAAATCTTCAGCTACCTACCTTTAATTCTCTACTGAACACCGGTATTCTTCATCTGCCCCATTAATATCTCCGTCTGTGAAATCGACGCCTTGAATGACATTGGGAAGCTTGCCAAAGTATAACCCTGTCTCTTTAATGGAAGTCGTGTCTCAGCAACTACCCAGGACCTTCTTCATAAATTTTGTATTTGAAAACCGGTCCTTCGACACGTCCTCAGCTTCTGAAATGGAGGCTGTGAATAGTGGTAATTCTTCGTCGTTGAAACCCTGCAAAATCCATAAACATGTTAGGAAAACAATGCATGGGAATGTAGACGCAGTAGGGATAATGGTAGGACAACACCGCGTGATTGACTGGCGAAGAAATGTGGGACGATGGTGAGAAATGTAATGTAGCAGTGTGGAGTGGTCGTGGAGAAGAATGCGAACATAATCATGAAAACACGTCAGAAATGAAAAAATGAACCAGATACAGATCTGAGGCGGCGAAATGCACGTGGAGAAAAACTGGGGGACAAGTGGCACGATACCAAGGCAACGGGGAATGGATGACGTGGAGGACTGACTTGATCAATGACTGGTCATGCGAATGATCTGTGCCATACAATCTCGAAACGAGATCAACGGCTAAGAATGCGTCGGAGGGCAGTGGAATGGTGGGCTAGGGGCACTATTTCCGCATGCTAACTTGCGAGCAACTTGGACGAATGATCACCGTTGGATGGGATGTTGTAGATCGGACGGCTTACGCACATATCACGCCACGTCCCCTGCCGAACTATAACTCGCGATGGGGTAGTGGTTTTGGAACAGTGACGGAGCCACGTGTCGCGCAACGTATGGCATCGCTGCGATTTGAGGAATACCGCCTGCCCTGGATAAGCGGTGCGATAAATACTACCGGTTTTATAAAGCGTTTTTGAGTGCGGGGACCACCGGGACAGATGGGCTACAGACCATCGATTTTATGATTTGATCGGATGGCTTGGAATACGCCCGATGCACTTTGATCAGTGCCTTTCGTCCTAACGCATGGTTATGGCCTTTGGTCATGCGGAATAGAAAAACAGAGGGGCTAGGGCCAAAAGGGCTGAACCTTAGATAATTTTAAGTGCGGGCTTTCAGACTTGAGAAACATAATTTGGAGGCAAAGAGAGGTCACGATAGGTAGAAAATGAATTCCTTAGGCCACGATAGGGAATTTGAAAGGTCCAAGCAGGTCTAATGGCCAAAAAATTTTAATGGGGGGGGGTTGATATGATCAACACAACAAATCAAAGTTTATCAAATGGATGTTAAATCTACTTTTCTCAATGGTGATTTAGAAGAAGAAGTTTATATAGAAAAACCAGAAGGATTCATTTTGGGAAATGATGAAAAACTTGTTTGTAGACTTAAAAAAGCTCTATATGGTCTCAAACAAGCTCCAAGGGCATGATACTATCGTCTTGACAAATATCTTCATCAACAAGGATTTTCAAAGGGGTCTACTGATAGCAACTTATACACAAAAACTGAAAATGAAAAACTGTTGATTGTGGTTGTATATGTTGATGATATCATTTTTGGAAGTAATGAAGAGTCTATGAGTCAGAAATTTGCTTATGATATGCAGCAAGAATTTGAAATTTCTTTACTTGGGGAACTAACATTCTTTCTTGGCTTGCAAGTGCAACAAGCAACAGATGGCATATTATTATCACAAGAAAAATACCTCAAGCAAATCCTGAAGAAGTATGGCATGGAAGATTGCAAACCTGTAAGTACACCAATGATAACCGGATGTAATCTCATTTCTAATGATGATTCCCCCACGGTGAATCAACCAGAATACAGATCTATGATAGGAAGTCTACTTTATCTCACTGGGACAAGACCAGACATCATGCATGCAGTTGGGATTGTTGGACGATTCCAAGCTAATCCAAAAGAGTCTCATCTTTAGGTTGTGAAAAGAATATTCAAATATCTACAAGGAACTCAAGACTTTGGACTATGGTATCCAAAGAATGTTGATCTTACTCTTCATGCATACACTGATGCAGATTGGGCTGGAAGTGTTGATGATCAGAAAAGCACTAGTGGTGGTGCATTCTATATGGGGCCCCGGTTAGTATCTTGGTTCAGCAAGAAGCAAAGCTCTATTGCCTTATCCATAGCAGAAGCAGAATATGTGGCTGCCGCATCATGTTGCACTCAACTTCTTTGGATGATGCAGACCTTACAAGACTTTCAAATCAGATGTTCACCTCCTATCTCCATTATGTGTGATAATACAAGTGCCATCAGTATCTCAAAGAATCCTGTTATGCATTCCAAGACCAAGCACATTCCCATCAAATATCACTTCTTACGTGAACAAATGCTTGAACAAAAAGTGAAATTGGAGTATGTTTCCTCCAAAGAACAAGTTGTTGATATATTTACCAAACCTCTACCCAGGGAAGCATTCGAATATCTCAGACAGAAACTGGGAGTAGTCTCTACCATTCAGAGGATCAGGTCTACTTAAATACAGAAGATTAAATTGGTTGTGAGGTGTTGTTAGGAATCTCTAAATGCACAGGCTAAGGGGGAGCATTGGTCATATGAAAAGGATGAATTGTTGGTCATATTATGTTTGAAGATGCAGCATGATCTCAGGGGGAGCATGGCATTGTTGGTTTAAAGGATCTTGATCAACTATTTGCCATTGATGTCAAAGGGGGAGGAAAAGCCACAAAGGGCGTCTATAAGACAATCAGAGGAAGAGTATTGCCATCAATGCCAAAGGGGAAGATTGTTGGAAATGTTGTCATTGATGGCAAAGGAAGTGGCACAGAAGGAGCATCTGAACAGCAACAAGGCAAAGAGAGAAGCAAGGAGTAGCATTACACAAGAAGCAGAGATAGTAATAGAGAGATCGCAGAGGCAGCAAAGAGACCAGCAGAAAGAGCAAAGAAGCAGAGAGGAAGCAAGGCAGATAAGGAACTAAGGCAGCAGACAATGCAGAGACAGAGTAGGAGAAAAAGGACATCGAATAAAAAAGAATAAGTGAATGGTAATCTGTGATAAGTAAGAAATCCATTGAAGGAATTAATGGTTGCAGAGATATGATGAATGTAGCGAAGATTACAATTACGATGGACCATAATACAGTGATCAGCTTGCAGAATCAAGAACTTAAGTGTGCAGTTAGAAGTGGAACTGTGACAGGATAGAACTCTGAACATGCAATGGAAGGTTATATAGTATATATATCATAGCCGAATTGAAGACAGAGTGACATTGTGTTGTGTCGAGGTCGAAAGGCAGCAACCGGTGTAAAGAATGTATGTTAAAAGACTCAAACAAAATTGTGAACAAAGCGTTAAACTTGGCAATGGAACTGTAATAAAAGGAAAAACCTTAAAGCGAAACTTACTTATAATAATACATTGAAAAGGCGACGGAACCCTACGTGGAGGAGCAGAACCATGACCAAGTGAACAGTGAAGGCGGTTTACGGTTTTCATCGCACCACCTATGCGGAGTGAGCGGTATTTGAGGAGTTGGGAGAGATTCCATAAATCACTCAACACATGGCAAGGAGGACCCACAGAAAACCTCTTGTCGCTGTTCGGCATCGTGCATTATAGTTCGACCCAGGATGCCCAACGATATCGTTGAGTGTCGTTGATCTAGGAAGGGGTCATTGTTCGGTCATCATTTGTTGAAGGTGCACGAAGATTAACACAGGTACGGCGGGCCATCCCACGTTAACGTTCGGCATCGGAGGTCGAGCGATATGCATATACGCCGTTGATCTGGAAGCTTGCTAATCTAACGGTGATCGGATGCTAGACTTGCGCGAAATTTACTTATGGTACTGTGCGCGTATTTGATTGGCTATTGACTATATTTGTGGGCCCGGGGTTAAAGGTTTATCATATTATTTGAAAGTGTTAAAATGTGAATGGTTAACTTTATTCCTAAAGTTCTGTTCAAAGTTATAAATATATTTATTTATCAATTTCTTCAAATTGATAAATAAATTAAAAAGAAATCAAAGAGGTACGTAAGGATGGAAAATGAAAATACTGTCAAAGGAATACCATTAGCAATTGAATGGTTTTGACCCAAGGTTTTAAAAAGGTGAAAACTATATAAGGTGATGAGAATCATGAAGAACGGTGTGCATGCGAAAGGGTTGATAATAAACGAATCTCTTTTGGAGATATTTGTATGAAAAACTCTGATATATCTGAATCTATGGTGCACCTGTGAATATAATGATTGATCAAGATCTCTAGATCAGATGATGATTAATTCCTGGTTTAATCGACTGACGAAATCATGAAGAACGTATGCATGAGTAAGGGTTGTGAATGAATACTTCACTCTAAAGTATATCTGTATGGAATGGGTAACAGATTGCTGAGAGATCTGAATTAAGGATGCACCTCTGACGAAAATAAATAAATCTGATGGCCTGCAAGGTATGTTGTGTGGAAGTGGATGAAACGTGGTCCGCAGTAGATCTAAGGGTCAAATCCTTTAGTGTGGGGGTTGTAGCTCCCTTCCAGTGGTAGCTGGTAAACAAGAGCAGGGGGTTGTAGCTCCCTTCCAGGAGAGGCTGGTAAACGAGAGAAGGTTGTAGCTTTCTGCAGGTGGGTGCCTGCGTGCTGGTATGAGTCTGCACCAGCATAAAATTGTAAGAAGTATTCTTTATAATAAATATTGAAGACAGAGATTACAGCAGCAGTGGTTTTTCTCCTGAATTGGGTTTCCACCTTAAATTCTGGTGTTCATATGTGTTGCTTATGTTTGATGGTTTGTTCTGTTATTTCTGTTCATGCTTACTGCTTATATGATGAATGAATGATGCAATGATCTAAGTAAAGACATAATAAGATCTCTGGACATACAAGTTGGATGCAGTAATGTAACATATGGTTTTAAAAGAAAGGAAAACTAAAAATTGTCAGTCAGCTCAAAATATTGATTCACCCCCCCTCTCAGTATTTTTCCAACATTACCAAGGATATTGCTAAAGGAGGTGTTATAACGGAAGAGCAAGTAATTGCTCGTGCCGAGTACTTAGACCTTGTCTATACACAGTCTGGAACTTTGTATGAGAAAATTCCAAATCAACCTTGCCCAACAATTTCATATCAACCAGACTCAACCCGTACAAGATCTCATGCCGCTGATGGTATAATTGGTAGACTCAACCCCTACAATATCTCATGCCGCTGATGGTATAATTGGTTATGTCAACCAATAGTATAAGGGTAAAAGGAAGAATTCTGAAAACACTCAGACTTTGGGTATACAAGATTCACCCAATGAAAACCTTTCTCCATAAATTATTTATGAAATTAATGTCGTAGACATGACTATTAGAAAGAATCAACCATCTAGAGGTAAAAATACAGGGAAAGGTAAAGCAAAACAAAATTATTCTCAGAAAGAGAAACCAAACAAAAATGAACCCTCTAACAAAAACAAGAAGCCTCATTATCCTTTCTTGATTTTGTGATGAAGATAATTACATAAAGGAATGCCCACATCGGGCAGAGGATACCAAATTCATAAAAGGTTATCCTACTCCTGTTGTTTTGAAAGATCATTTCCCCTTTCAAGACAGTAAAATGATTTCACTTAATCCATCCTCTTCTTCCACATCGGCATATATCATGATGATTTCTTCGCAAGTGATGGTAGCCACAAGATCTAAAGATTATGGATCTAAGGGTCATGTACTAAATGGAAATGATACTAGTTCATCTGTTCAACCTTCCTGTTCAATTCCTCCTCCTTTTGAACCATTACAGATTAAAAAACAAAATTCTGACATGGTGATTTGGCTGCCTCCTAAAGGTGTTGTTCGAAAATCAACTTTTAACCCACATGCTAGAGTTGCTCAGAACTACAACATTGTTGAATATCTAGTGATGTCTCATTCAGCGATGTTGGACCTTAAAGTATTGAAAACATGTCCAGCACAAATTCATTGCTAAGGTTTATCACTTCCACCATAGGAAGTTTAGAGAGGCTATTGATATTGAGAGGCGTGCTAGGAATCTCAATAGGAGTGATGGTTGGAAATTGAGTAAGAGCTAGACTCTAACTCTCTCTACGTGATTCCTCCCCTCTCGTTAGGGTTCTTGTTGCATTAGGTATTTGAGTTTATTTTTTGGTTATTTTTGCCTTCTATTTTTATTTTTTCATCCTTTCTTTACTAATAGCCCCTATCTTTGATTATTATTAATTTACTTAAACATATTTTCTTATTATTTATAATTATTTGTTCTTAGTCTTATCTTTATTCTTTCCCTTAATTTATATGGTTAAATGTATACTCTCCTAATAACCCCTTATTAATCTTTATGGATTATATTAATAAATTTTAATCCTTTTATTATGAATCCCTTAAATTAAAATATTTATAAATAAATTATTTGGTATTATTATTCTTTAACCCATTTAATAAATAATTCCTAACCACTAAAAAATTTAAATATTATTTTCTTAATAACTAATTAACTAATTCAATAACCGCTATTTTTTAATGCCTATCTCTAGGAAATGATGCATCCATACTATTTATTCATGAAGATCGATTAGCTTTTTCACCTTGTCTTGAGGATGAAACACATTAGCTGGTTCGAAGTGTCGACCAAATCATAATTACGTGATTAATCTGAAATACATTTATAGAAATTAGAATTGTGAGCTATCAGAGCAATTTATCCTCAGGATTCTAACCTTATCGTCTTCGATCTTGAAAGTCACATACCTAGACTCCCACATCATCTCGCATTCCAAATATTGTTTTTCACCAAAACAAAACATGTTTTTAGCAAAGTAATTGACGAAGGATCTTCTATGTGTATCATGTACATTGCATGTTGGAAAGCTTTAGGTTCTCCAACTATCAATCAATAACATACCACTTTGAAAGCCTTTGATGGAAGAGGTTTTTGTCCTTATGGGATATTAAATGATCTACCCATAGAATTATAAGGTAAGATAGTTGCAATTGAAGTTGAATTCGTTGATGCTCAACTCGATTACAACCTTTTACTGGGTTGAAATTGGACCTATGATATGTTTGCAATGGCCTGATCACTTTTTCGCATGATATTATTTCTTCATCAAGGGAAAATAGTGAAATTAGACGAGTTATCTTACTATACTTCGGACCCTAACTGTACAGGTAGTATACTTTTTTTAGGAAAAACGATTACTCTCTATGAAGATGTTGGTGTCGGTTTTCTCAAAGATTTGTCACTCATGGAAACTTTTCCACTCCCTCCATCCAAATTTTATTCTAACGTTTCCTAGGCTAATAAGATCTCATTAAGCATGATGGAATATTTTGATCCATGGATTGTGCCTTTAGAATCTAAATTTACCTCGTATGGAAATGAGATTCCCTTAAGCTCATTCAAAATAGCTTATTAGGCAGTTCAAAAATTATCTGATCCACCACCCTCTGAAATTGATAGATTGAATGTGATCACTGATGCTTATTCACAATTATCTTGGTTAGAACCAATATCATTCCCTGATCCCTTCGATAAAAAAAATTCCAACAGATGAAAGTATCATGGAAATTATGACTTTGGATGAAATTCCATGGGACAATTATCATCATCGTTCATCTTTTCTTCCTAACCTTGAGAAAATTGAGAATGAATCTTCTACCATATTTTCGCCTGAGATCGTAAATAATCCTGAATGTCCCATGTCAATTCTTCAATATGAATCTGAAAATAATTTGGGAAATATATCTACAACAATTCCAATTAACATCGAGTCAGTCAAATTTGGAATTATCGAGAACATTCACATAGGTGCTTTGTGCTCACTTACATAAATTCATACGTACAAAGCCCATTTCAATAATTCCATGACATTTTTGCCTAATCTTATGAGGAAATTCCATGAATTGACCATAGAATTTTTGTTCATGAAATCAAGACTTACTCGTATGTTAAACCTGTTAGACAAATATTACGTCTAGTGCATCCACGAAAGATTGTTGCTATCAAATCTGAGGTTGAAAAACTACTTAAAGTAGGTTTTATCGTAACAAACCTCGTGAAAAATCCATGTAATAAAAGATAATAAAGGAAAAATAATAACCACGGTTGATGGGACATTTACTCCAAGTTGAATGTTGGGAAAAACATCCTAGTGAGGGTGTTCATTACTTTATTATGGCTAAGGAAATTGGAAAAGGAAATGGCAAAGGCTTTGGAAAGGAAAAATGGCATCATTGGCACATTTATTTATGAAAATAATGAAAAATAGGAGAAAATAAAGGTGAAGTTCATTGGTTGCATGTGATTAGGAAAATGAATGAAAATAATGGAAAATGAAGAAAATAGAGGCCTAATTGATAAAAAGGCTTCTGAGGATCATAGGGTACCTTTTGTCAGTTTAGTTTTGGATATCTCTCATTATTCTCTCTCTCTCTCACTCTTGGAAACTTAGAGTTATCTTGGAGCACTTTATCATTGGATCAAGAAAAGAAAACAAGGCAAATGGAAGGAAGGAGCAAGAAAGGAAGAGAAGGATCAAGCAGCTACAATATGATTATTTGCAGGCATCGATTTTCATGTACGATTTCCTTGCTAGATTTGGAATGCATGGTATTACATGTAGTTCTTTTTTTCATGGCATGGATTTTTCCAGGTGTGACAATGTTTTTAGCCTAGCCTTTCCATTTCCAGATAACCATGGTGTGATGGGGTTCTCATGTTTTGGTTTAACTGGATTGTTGGATGGATTTAAAGTAGAGAGAGGTGGATATCCGAAAGGAAGAACACATGGTCTAGTGAAACCTGAACCATATTGTGGATTAGGGTAAATCCACTGGCCTAGTGACCCCTGAACCGGGTTGTGGGTTGCAATAATAAATATATTGTGCCTCAGTGGACCTAGGAATCCTCGAATGGTAAATGGCGAGATATACGATAAATTCTAGAGGTGGTTGCCCTTGATTAGGCATAGGAATCCTTGCCAATGAATGGTGGGAAATATGTAAATCCTAGAGGGTGGAGTCTCAGTTTAGGGCCTAGTGATCCGGTGTGGATTGTGGTAAAGCCGGAGAGACTAGGAGACAAGAAAATTACTCATAGTGTAGGTGGAGAAATCTGATGGCATTCATGCTTGTTTTATGGACTAGTAATCCGGGATGGATTATGGTAAAGTTTGGTTTCTATTGATGAGGGTGAGGTGGTTTAGCCTCGGGATGCTTGTTTGGTTCTTTTGGTTTGAGTCCCACATTCATGCTTGGATTATGGCACGAGGGTGATTGGCTGAAGAGATATTTGGCTCAACCAATCAATGGTCAAGTGGAACGTGGTTGTCCCATCTCGAGTCGGATTTGGAATTCATTAATAAGAAGGTACTTTCCTTGACATCTTATATGTAAATTTACTGGTTTATATGTGGATTCTATGGGTTATGTATCCTTGATATTTATGTTGTTATTATGTTGGTTATAAGCATGTATTATGATAGTGATGATGTATGGCTCTCCTCATGTTTTGATTTGTAAATGAATGAAAAAAGTATCTATGACCTAATAGATGATAACGCAACTAATGATATAAGGGGACAATTTTTCTTAGAAATTCTCATATAAGTATGAGACCCCTATGCTCAGACCTGTTGTATAAACCTATAGATTACATATTTTTGACATGTTTGACGAAATGCATGTCATGGCTAGCAAGGGTCCAGTCTAGACATTGTCAATGTTTTTGTAAATGTATCATTGTTTTGTTGTGTAGATTCATTTCTAAACAAGTCATTGAGTTTTGGGTAGTGACCTGGGCTATGGGCCTAAAAAATTGGCACAAATCTCAGAGTTGCAAGCACAGGTATGAGGACAAAAGTCCCCAGATGCATGCATACCCATGTTGTGGGAGCGTCTAGAGTCTCCCAGACACACCATTGTCCCTATCAAGGGAGCATATGTGTGTTTAATGGTCTAAAAAATTAGTGGGACCCAAGGGTTGGTTACCTGAGTGGTTGGGATAGCTCCTGGGAGTTTTTTTGTTTATGTGGAAGGTTTGTGTGATGTGTTTCCATCGATTCCACTTCCTTAAGGTAATCTAGGAGGTTGAATCCCATTATAGTGGCCTCTCGTCACATATTTACCCTGTTTGGCTGGTTACTCGGGTAGAAGTGGGATGAGGGTGTTACAGAGTGGTATCAGAGCAGGTTGCGCTCTCTTTGGGTCATATCTGATACCACAGAGTGGTATAAGAGCATGGTTCACCCCTTGGATTGGATGGGTGGTGTTTTTTGGTCATCCATTCATGTTGGTTGCACGTGTGTTAATCATTCTTGTGTTCTATATGCTTGTTTCATATGCATGGTGCCAGTCATGGTTGTAATGATGTGGCCATGTGAAAGAGAATGTTGTTACTGTGAAGTGTTTCATCACAAGTGTATGATTGGTTATGAATTCTTATGTGTTTCATTTCTTACATGTTATCAAATGTGCATTGGTATGGTTGTTGTTTTCATGCACGAGGTCATGGTATGTGTAGTTGATAGGGTCATGCATTCATGACTGGACTCTAGCTAGAATGATGTCTATGTGTTGGTACACTTATTTGTTATATGTCTATATGTTTTTATGATTATGTTTTTACATTTATTACATTGATTTGGATGATCTTGAAGATGATATATCCTCCCCAAATTATGTTAAGGTATGTTGGTTTATTATAATTTGGTTTAGCTAACATAGTATGTCTTACAGGAAAGAGATCTAAATGACTAGAAAGATGGTAGACTACAGAGATTCTTCCTATGAATCAGATGAATAGTATGGTGTTGGGCACTCCTCTGATTTAGCAGACACATTGTGAAGCTTTAAGGAATAAATAAGGAGTTGTAAGGTGGACAATGACAAAATCATGCAGGCACAAGAGAAACAAGCAGAGTTTAATGCAATACTCCATATTTTGTCAGAACTGAAACGAAAAAGGGCCTATTTGGATAACAGATGGGAAGGAGGACAAAACGAATGGGGCATATGGCAATAGGTCTCTCGGTGGACATAGGTCAGATAGAGATGACACAGTGAGAGATGGCAGGTTGTTGGATACTTCGGATAGGAGAGGTGATGGACACAGGTATTACTCTAGTTTTGGTTCTGAAAAGAATTATCATCGCCATCATTATCATCCTTACAGGAGGAGTGATATGTGATACTTTCCAGATGAATTTAAGAAATCAAAGCCACCTACTTTTGATGGAGACTTGAAGAAACCAGAAGATTCAGAGGCATATATACTTGGGATGAAAAAATTCTTTGAGTTGCATGAGTACACAGAAAACATGAAAGCCAGAATTGTTAACTTTAGCTAGAAAGGTAAATCATATATATGGTTGGAATATGTGAAGTGGGTCAAATACATCAGGATGGAGGACTTGAGTTGGCATGAGTTCAAGAGGATTTTCAGGAAGAAGTACTTGTCAAAAAGGTACTACGACCGTAAGGCCAAAGTATTCTATGAGCTAAAGATGGGATAGATGAAATATGAGGAATATACAACCAAGTTCCTGGATCTATTGAGGTATGTGTCGTATCCTAAAGATGAGAAGGATAAAAGTTCAACAATATTTCAATGGTTTTCCATTAGAATTTACATGTATGAATTAATATAATGATCATCAGTCACTTGAGGAATTTACTGGGAAATTGAAGCATTTCTATGAACAGTCAAAGTGTAAGAATGAATCTCAGCAAATATGGAAAGGGAAAGATAAAGGTAAGGGTAAATGGCAGCCGAAAAGAAAAAGGCCTTAAAATGTAGAAGAGAAAGAAAATGTGGCACCACAAAAGAAGTTCAATACAGATAGACAGCAACATGGATCACAACATCAACATAGAGGTGATGGTTCTGGATGATTGGAGTGTTGGACATGCAGTAAGGAACACCTTAATAGAGATTTTCCATAGAATCATGGTGGTAGGCCTTGAATATAGAGTGCACATGAGGTGCAGGCTATTGGGGATGTTGGTCAGAGCATTCCTCGTATCTATGCAACACTGGATAATAGGCAAGTAGACCATCGATCATCTATCATTGAGATGGACGGTAATCTTTGTGATCAAGTCTTTTATTTTGATTGACTCTAGATCTAATTATAGTTATGTTAGTCTTGACTTGGTGGATAAGTGTAGTTTGAATAAAGAAGTGGATGCAAAATATTGGTTAGTGTAGTTGGCTAGAAGTACAAAGAAAAGATTTCATCATTATGTAAGAGCTTGTGCACTCGAGTTGAATGGCATGTCTACAACAACGCACTTGAACATATTATCATTGGGGTCATATAGTATGCTATTGGGTATGGACTGGATATACCTTCACAAGACCAAGGTAGATTTTTATGACAAAGCCATGGAGTACTTGGATGAAAATGGGGAACCGAGAGTATTACAAGGAAAGAAGAAAGCCACATTAGTATGGATGGTGACAACTATGTAGGCTAAGCATAGTCACTAGAAAGGGTGTTTGTTATTTGTAGTACATATCTCTAGTGAAAATGGTAAGGAATTTGAGGATCCACATGTTTTGAGCAGGTACCCAATTCTACAGCAGTTTCAGGATGTATTTCCTACAGACATTTCATATTTTCCACCTCACAGGGAAGTAGACTTTTCTATTGAATCGGTACCAGGGGTAGCGCCAACATCCAAGGCACATTATAGGATTATCACACATGAGTTGGTAGATATAAAGTTGCAGTTGAAAGAGATTCTTGACAAAGGATAAATTATGCAAAGTGTATCACCATGGGGCACACCAGTATTGTTTGTAAAGAAGAAGGATAGTACTCTCATATTATGCATTGAATATAGGAAGTTGAACAAAGTGACCATCAAGAACAGGTATCTGTTGTCGAGGATTGATGACTTATTTTATCAGCTGAAAGGAGTAGCAATGTTCTCGAAGATTGATCTGAGATCCAGATATAATCAGGTACGCATTAAGGAAGAGGACATTTACAAGACAACCTTTTGGACCAAGTATGGGCATTATGAGTTTGTCGTAGTTCCATTCAGTTTTACTAATGCTCCAGCTACCTTTATGTGTTTGATGAATAGTGTGTTGTGTCCTTATTTGGACAAGTTTGTTATTGTGTTCATTGATGACATATTGGTATCTTCTAAAAATGAGGAAGAGCATGTTAAACATTTGGCAGTAGTGTTGAGATTGTTGAGAGAGCATTAGTTGTATGTTAAGCTCAACAAGTGTAGTTTATTTCAGACTGAGGTAAATTACCTGGGACATGTTGTCTTTAAGGAGGGCATAAAAGTGGATCTAGAAAAGGTAAGAGCTATCGTAGAGTGGGAAGCTCCTAGAAATATAAATGAGGTGAGATACTTCATGGGATTGGCAGGTTATTATAGGAGGTTCATCGAGAACTTGTCATAGATTGCTTGTCCTATTACATCATTACAGAGGAAAGGTAAGAAGTTTGAATGGAAAAAGGAGTCTAAGGCAATTTTTGAGTAGCTTAAGAAGTTGTTGACCCCTGCTCCAGTGTTAAAGATCCTAGATCCAGGCAAAGAGTTTGTAGTATGTACATATGCTTGCAAGAGAGGACTTAGTGGATTCCTTATGCAGGAAGGACAGGTAGTATGCTATGAATCCCGAAAACTAAATGAACATGAGCAAGATATTCAGTTGGCAACGATCATACGTGCATTGAAGATGTGGAGGCACTATATTCTTGGTAGGAGGTTTGTAGTGATGAGTGATCATAGTGGATTGAGGTATTTATTTGACCAGTCGAATCTGAATGCTAGGCAAGCTAGATGGTTGACCACGATAAATGAGTTTGACTTCGAGAGCAGGTAAATCAAAGGAAAGGATAGCGGGGTCACAGATTCTCTTAGCAAGCGGATACAAGTAAATCAAATACCAGCTATGAGCTCCTATGGAACAGATTTACAGGAGGTCAGCAAGATGATAGGTATATGGATATTGTGCACATGATGTAGTAGGGTACATGTACATGTATAGGTAGTGGTACAAGTACAGGTGCAGGTGTACGGGATGTGGACTATGGTATCATGACATATGGATTGGTTAGGTTTAAAGACATGATGTATGTGTCAGATTGCAGTGAGCTCAAGAAGGTGATATTGAGCGAGTTTCATGTGAAACCATATTCAGGTCAACCAGGCTATCAAAAGACATTGACCATAGTGAAGAAGATTTATTATTGGAGGATGCAGCATATTTAATGGCTAGGTGTTTGGATTGTCAACAGGTGAAGGAAGAGTGTAATCACCTAGGTGGGTTTCTACAGCCGATTGTGATTCCAGAATGGAAATGGGAGGTCATTTCCATGGAATTTGTCATAGGATTGTCGAGGATAGTGAGATAGCATGATTCCATCATGGTTATTATCAAAAGGTTGACAAAGGTAGCGCACTTCATTCCAATGAAGTCTACGTTCTCAACTAGCGATGTAGCACAGGTGTTCATCAAAGATGTGGTCAAATTACATGGTGTTCCAAAAAAGATTGTGTCAGACAGGGATGTAAATTTCACTTCCAAGTTTTGGAAGGAGTTGTTTGCATGCTTTAGAATGGATTTCGCCTTCAACACAACTTATCATCCACAGATAGATGGATAGACATAGAGGGTCAATAGGATATTGGAGGACATGTTGAGGATGTATCTGATGCATCAAAAAAATAGATGGGAGGATTACCTTATGTTGGTTGGGTTTTCTTACAACAGTGGTTATCAGGAATCTCTAATGATGATTCTGTTTGAGGCACTGTATGGGCAGAGTTGTAATACTCCCATTAGTTGGACTAATCCAATGAACAGGGTATTGATTGGACCAAACATGTTAGCAGAAATGGAACAGGAAATGCAGGTAATCAAGAAGAATTTGAAATCAAAATAGGATAGGAAGAAGAGTTATGCAGATTGGAACAGGTTGTTTAAGGAGTTTTAGGTTGGAGAACAAGTGTACTTGCACATCAAACCAAAGAAGAGCTCCTTGCGGATTAGATCACGTGCCAAGTTGGCACCACGGTTTTGTGGACCTTTTAGGATTATTGAGAGAATCGTACCAGTAGCCTATCAACTTGCATTGTCTCTCATAGTTAACTTCCATGATGTTTTCCATGTGTCGTTGCTTAAGAAGTATGTTAAATATGTTGATCATGTGATTGACTGGTCTGTATTGCAAGTGGAGCCAGATGGAGAATTCTAGCTGGAACCTTCGTGTATATTGCAGAGAAAGGTGCTCATGCTCCAAAATCGAGCAATCGAGCAGGTTAAATTGAAGTGAAAGCACTTTGGGTGTGATGAAGCTACATGGGAGATGAAGGATCAAAATCGGTCTATGTATCATTCATTGTTTGTCGGTTGAGGCAAAGAAATTTTGGTATGATGTTTGGTATATGTTTTGGCATATGTTTTGGTGTGATGTTTTGATATATGTACATATGTATATGGATGTAAATACCACCATGAGATATCTTATAAAGCTCCAATAAGCAGTATAGGTGTCATGTCATTATAGTTGTCATGTTGTTATGATGTCATGTTGGTTTGATTTTCAACAGGGTGATCACTATAAATATTGCATAGAGCTATGTTATAAAGCTCTATTGGTAGTATGTTTTCTTTTTAGCGGTTTCCTTGAGGTATAGGTGTGGTTGAACATTGAGGAAGGTGTCCCCCAAGGGGGAGGGTTCTGTAATATACCTAGTGAAAACTCCATGTAATAAAAGTTAATAAAGGAAAAATAATAACCATGGTTGATGGGATACTTATTCCAAGCTGAACGTTGGGAAAAACATCCTAGTGAGGGTGTTCATTGGTTTATAATGGCTAAGGAAATTGGAAAAGGAAATGACAAAGGATTTGGAAAGGAAAAATGGCATTATTGTCACATTTATTTATGAAAATAATGGAGAATAGGAGAAAGGAAGGTGAAAGGTCATAGTTTGCATGTGAGGAGGAAAATGAAGGAAAATAATGGAAAAAGAAAAAAGAGGCCTAATTAATAAAAAGGCTTTTGAGGATCAATTGGTACGTTTTGTCAGTTCTATTTTGGAGCTCTCTCATTATTCTCTCTCTCTCTCTCTCTTGGACATTTAGATTTTTCTTGGAGCACTTTGGCATTGGATCGAGAAAGGAAAAGAAGGCAAGAGGAAGGAAGAGCAGGATCAAGCAGCTACAAGAGGATTCTTTCCAAGTATCAATTTGCATGTGTGATTTCCTTTCAATATTTGGCATGCATGGTATTGCATGTGGTTCTTTGTTGTCATGGCATGGGTTTTTCCAAGTGTGACAGTGTTTTCAACCTAGCCTTTCCATTTCTAGATAGTCATGGCATGATGGGGTTCTCATGTTTTGGTTGAGTTGGATTCCTAGATGGATTCAAAGCTAAGTGTGGTGGATCTTAGAAAGGAAGAACAAATGGCCTAGTGATCCCTGAATCGGATTGTGAATTGTGGTAAAGCCATTGGCCTAGTGACCCCTGAACCAGACTGTGGGTTGCAGTAAAGTTAGGTATTGTGTGCCTCAGTGGGACTAGGAATCCTTGATCGGTTAATAGTGGGATATACGATAAAACCTTGAGGTGGTTTCCCTTGATTAGGCCTAGGAATCCTTGTTAGTGATTGACAGGATATACAGTTAATCATAGATGGTGGAGTCTCCGTTTAGGGCCTAATGATCAAGTGTGTATTTGCGGTAAGCCTGAGAGACTAAGAGATAGGAAAATTAATCATGGTGTAGGTGGAGAAATTCGGTGGCATTCATGCTTGTTTTATGGCCTAGTGATCCGAGATGGATTGCGGTAAATCTTGGTTTCTATTGATGATGGTGAGGTAGCTTAGCCTCAGGATTACGTGGTTGGTTGTTTGGTTTTAAGTCCCACATTCATGCTTGGAATATGGCATGGGGGTGATTGGATGAAGAGAGATTTGGCTCAGCCAATCTATGGTTGTGTGGAACGTGGTAGTCCCATCTCGGGTTGGATTTTTCATTCATTAATAAGAGGTTAATTCCTTGACATCTTATGTGTAAATGTAATGGTTTATATGTGGATTCTATGGTTGATGTATCCTTGATATTTTTGTTGTTATTATGTTGGTAATAAGCATGTATTATGACAATGATGATGTATGGCTCTCCTCATTTTATGATTTGTAAATGAATGAACAATTTATCTATGACCTAATAGATGATAATGCAACTAATGATATAAGGTAACAATGATTCTTAGATAAGTATGAGACCCCTATTCTTAGACCTATTGTTTAAAACTGTAAATTACATATTTGTGACATGTTTGGGGAAATGCCTGTCATAGCTAGCAGGGGTCCAGTCTAGACCTTGTCAATGTTTTTTCAAATACATCATTGTTTTGTGTAAATTCATTTTTAAACCTATCATTGAGTTTTGGGTAGTGACCTGGGCTCTGGGACTGAAAAGTGGCACAAATCCCGAAGTCGCAGGCACAGATACGAGGAGAAAAATCCCCAGACGCATGCATACCCATGTTGTGGGAGCATCCAAACCCTCCCAGACACACCCTTGTCCCTATCAAGGGAGCGTCTGAGGGTTTGACGGTTTGAAAACTCAGTGGGACCTAGGGGATGGTTACCTAAGTGGTTGGGATGGATCCTGGGATTTTTATTGCTAATGTGAAAATTATGTGTGATGTGTTTATGTTGATTCCACTTCCTTAAGTTCACCTAGGAGGTTGAATCCCATTATAGTGGCCTCTCGTCACATTATTACCCTAGTTGGATGGCTAATTCGGTAGATGTGGGATCAGGGTGTTACATTTATCTATCTTGCTCCCTTGACCGATTGGGTCTCCAATATTGTTCATGTTAACAAAAAGCATGGGACCATCATAGTATGCGTATATTATAGGGATATTAATAAATCTTGTCCCAAATACAACTATCCTACCCTCTATATCAACCATATCATTAAGGATTGTGTCGATAATGAAAATATTTTCTTTCATGGATGGATTTTCCGGATGCAACCAAATCAACATACTCCCTGTTGATTAGCATAAAACCACATTCGTTTGTCCTTGGGGAACCTTTGCTTATCGGAAAAAACCATTTGGATTAAAGAATGTCAGCATGACTTTTCAATGGGTGATATCTTACACCTTTCATGATATCAAGCATATTATACAACCCTACTTGGATGATTTACCATCTCATTCACTGAAACAGGAAGATCATCTGATGCATTTGACAGCTATATTTTGTTAGATATAGACATTACAATATCCACTTGAATCTGTTGAAAAGTCAACAAGAAATGTGTGTATAATTGAATTTTCCCTTAATTAAATTGGACGTTATCTCATAATCACATGTAATAGTTAACCAAGTGTGATAAACTCAGTTAGCTCACGTATTTCAAGTTGAGGGTGGTTGGTGAGGAATGCAGAGTGATTCTATTATTTATGGATTTTGAATTGCAGTTAGTGCATTAGTTTAATGCATGAGAAATCAATCAACTCAATTAATTAAGTTAAATTTAGTTGAACTAGTTGTAGTTGTTTGTTGCATTAGTGAGAGATCAAGTGAATTAAATCAGATTTAATTCACATGCAGTGATCTGTCATGCAACTGGTGATTTACTATTAATAGTTGCATGCATGTCAGTTCCAGTGGAGACCCAGTTGAGACAAAGGTTAAAGGGATGTTAACTATCAGTTGTATCATTAGTAGGTTACCCGCATGCAGCAAGACATCCATTGGATTTCCCATGAGCATTGCACAGTTTTGGAAGGATGAAATTCCTAAAGAATAAGGATTGCATTCCACATGAATTGTGCAAGCAAGGTAGGCTGATTAGAGGCAGGAAATTAGCTAAGTGTTGGTCGATTTTGTCTGGGTCAGTGTGAGAGTGCAGGAGCCTCTTGTGAGAAGAGTGCATTGTAATTGTTTCATTATTCCATGGTGAATATACAATAGAAGATAGAGGGGTTTTGAGCAGAAATATTTCCCTAGGAAAATATCTTTGTTGTGGTTTGATTTGCTTCTTTCTTTACTTCTTGTGATTGGCCATGGTGTCTATTTTCTGCAATTGATTTGTAGAAGGATTCAGTATCTAGCTTTAGTACATTGCTTAATCGGATTAAATCCATTGATATACATATTTTTGCATTGGATTAAATCCATGGTATCGAAGCACAGAAAATCACTATAGTGGAGAAGAAATTGAGTTTGTGACTGAATATAATTCAAATTTGCGAAAGTATTCTTGGTGCAACAGGTGGAACAGGATTGAAATGGCTTTCAATGGCTTGAGATTGGAGTATGCACTCGAGGGAAGCTCTAACTATATTGCATGGAAAGACAAGATGGAGGAAATACTGGAGGACAATGGGTTAAAAGAATTCATTGATAATGACATTCCTAAACCAGCTGTAGTAGATGCCACAAATCTTGATGCTTGGCAAAATAAGGTTGCAAAGGCGAGGAGGATCTTACTGGAGAGAGTATGAGACCACATTGTCTGAAGTCTCCATGGAAAAGTGACACCATATGCAATTTGGAAAGCTTTGACAGAACTATTTCAAAGTAGCAGTGATCATAGAAGATTGGCACTGAAGGACAAGCTCAAGAAAATCAAAATGGAGAAAGTCGACATTATTTCTAAATATTTAACATTTTTTTTCAATGTCGGGATGAGCGTGGGAGCGTCGGATGATGAATTGGTGAGCCAAGCTCTTCTAGGCCTTCCCAAGAGTTGGCATAGTTATCAGGACTCTGTCAATGGCAGGGAGAAGCTGCCAGATTGGGAACGACTTTGGTCGGATTTGGTGCAAGAATAATTCAGGAAGAATACAAGGGATGGATCTTCATCTAAGACAAATGATGAAAAAAAATGCACTTTGGCTGCTAAGGCGAAGAAGGGGAAAGGAAATAAATCCTATTCAAAATCTGAGTCCGGCAAAGAAGGCAAGAAGCGCGACATGTCTAGAGTGAAGTGTTTTCACTGTCACGAGCATGGACATTGTTAGCACTGAAAATGTTAATGGTGTAATCGCCATTGTATCATTGTTTTCAAATTTTTATTGTGTCCTAGTCCATGTCCAAATTTTGAGTCATTTCCAATAAAAGTTAAAAGAGTCCCAACATCAAGGTATTTTTAAGTGAATAGGTGTCATAGTGTTTTAGAGTCCTAAAATAAGTTAAAATATCTATTTTGACTTATGTTAGTGTTGAAGGTTAGTCATTGCTTTGGTAATAAAGTTGCAGTCATCTCGTCTGGAATAATAGCTACCTTTGTTGCAAATTCATTGTCAAAACAGTAATGCAGTAAAAGGCAACTATTTCTCAGAAATGGAAGTCATATATTCCACACAGTGAAAAGCGCAACTATTTCACTGAGATTTTGGTTATCTCAATAAAGAGGCTACACGTAAATAGGTAATCAGTTTTCAAAGCAGACAAATTAAGGCTTTATGGATGGTATTGCAACCAGAGTTCTTTAAAAGAAAATCACGGCATGAAGAAAACAGATTGACCAACATAGAGGGAGATACGGAGAAGAGCAGCAGAGAATGTTTAAAGGAAGCTCGCCAGGAATTAGACTAAGGAATGAAGCAACGGAGAAGAACCACGTGCGGGATGAGCGGAGTTCCATGATCCAATCGCAGATCCAAAATGGAAGAAACCGACAACTGAGATTAAAGCATAAATGGAGCGACATTGCAAATCGCAGTTTTTAAAGTTTACCTTTAAGGAAATCGCATCGCATGTTAATTGACTTGCAATGTGATGCGACTAAGGGGCAAGCAAGGAAGACCGTCAGATCTGGGGCGCATATCAACGGCGGAGATTAAAGCACAGGTGGAGTGATTTCGCAAATCGTAGTTTTTAAAGTTTACCTTAAGGAAATCACGTGGTATGTTAATTGATTTGTGATGAAATGAGGCGAAGGGCATGTGTCGGCGTAGTGCACCAATGCATATCGCACTTCACATAGTTTATGGTTTAGTCGTTATCAGTGTAGAGTTAAACTTGCGGGCAGCCAATTTGCAATAAAACTGAAATTTGTGATGTGTGATTACTTCCCATTGGCCAACTGGTTGTGGGGCCCAAGAACCACAGTTTCGTGTGTAATGCATGTTAAAAGGTAGTTTCATGTTGCATTAAGATTTATACAAGGAAGAAAGCATGGTACGAAGAAAGCACATGTAATGATAAGGTGGAAGTGTGAAGCTCAGTGGGATGACTTGGCGTTGTCTTTTGAATCATTTCAAAAACGTGTCATTTCTCCTTGTCATAATTATAGGCATGAAATTAGAGAAGAGAACTCAGTGATCACTCAACCCGAGGCCACTGTGTATGATACAAGTAAACCAAAACCAATCCTCCAGCAATCAGTCTCAAGTTTCAAAGAAAGCAGTCTCAGGTTTCGTGGACGACATTGCAAGGAAAAAATTATGGTACGAAGAAAGCACATGTAATGATAAGGTGGAAGCGTGAAGCTTAGTGGGATGACTTGGCACTGGCTTTTGAATCATTTCAAAAATGTGTCATTGATCCTTGTCGTAATTACAGGCACAAAATTAGAGAAGAGAGCTCAGTGATCACTCAACCTAAGACCTCTGTGTATGATACAGGTAAACCAAAACCAATCCTTCAGTAATCAGTCTCAAGTTTCAAAGAAAGTAGTCTAAGGTTTCGTGGACGGCATTGCAACTAGAGTTCAACAGTTGTATTCGTAAGCATTTTAGCTGTCGGAAAATGGGGAAAGGAGGAAAGGTAAATAGGTCAGAGCCTGCTAACACAAGATTTGTGGACGCAATGGAAAAATCACAATTCAAATCTACAGGTTCATATAAATTCCTCTAGAAGTTTTATGGGAAGAATGTGGCAATGGCTCAAGCTTTTGTTGATTATTTCGATGGCGAAAAGGTCAGGTTAGGTAGCAAAACATTCAGCATTTATGAGGCTATCATAGCCCATGAAACCCAGACTTCTACAACCAGTGAACGTTGGTTTAAAAGCAAAGCATTGCCTGAAGAATTAAGTTCTTACCTTAAGCCTCAATATGTTGATATGAAATTGAATTCAACTACTCACATTTATTGTTTTAAAGTCGAGTGGCAGCAGGTTATTACCTCAGTCTAGAAATACATCACATGCGAAGGGAGGTTTTCTTCTGTTCATCGTTATCAGTTGAGATTCCTGACCCACATTTCACGAGAGGAACCTCTGAACCTACCCTATTTTCTGTATAAATCTCTGCTTAAAATTTCCCTCAAGCTACAGAAAATTCAAAACGACCTTGGCATAATTTGTATCACAAAGGGCTGATTAAAATTTTAGCTGTCTATAATCTCAAAAAGAAGAAAATTACTTGGGATAGGTTTTTAAGAAAGGAAGGGTTTGGCAGTATTAATTTCAGAAGAAAGGTAGGGAGGCCAAAGAAGAAATACATCCATGACAAAACTAGTGCTGCCCCTTTTTCACATAGTTCACCATCTTCTCCTAAGAAGCCTATGCCAAAGAATAAAGAAAAAAAATTCCTCCTCTTCACGAAGCCAGCCTAAGAAGCAAATTTTCATGGCAGAAGAACCAACGGAAGTCAACCTTGGTCTTCTTGCACCTAAGCCTGCTTTCTCACCAGTGGAAGTCAACCCTGGTATGAAAAGTTCAAGCCAGATTCCTGAGTCATCTCATCAAGTGCAGCCAAACAATGGCACTTCTCTCACTGAGTCCACCCTCTCAAAATTTTTGCTTTCTCTCAATAAAGGCAAACAGAAAATGACAGAGCCTACCATAGAAGAAGAGCCTAAATTGGCTAAATTAGTATCCTCCATTTTTTCTTCGATCAAGAAGATGAAGAAAAATGAGATACATTCCTATTCCTCATTTGAAGACAGTCGTGATCCTGATTACATAGAATCAGAAGATGAAGAGGCAGAATTTGGTAAATTTATACATGGAGGAAAGAGGTCCAAATTCATCCCTAATCCCTATGTTAAAAGAACTCATACTAGACCAAGAAACAAACTCATGCTAAACATCAAGTTGATTTCCATCCTAAACTGAGGGATGAAATTATCAAAATTGAAGAAAGCCTGTTGTGTAACCAGCTCCAAAAAGAGAAGAAAAGAGATATAAACGCCTTAGAAATGAGCCACTTCGAGGGGGCAACCTCCAATAATTACATAAATGAACAATTCTTGGATGATACAATTCAAAAAACCTCCTTTCTATATATAGGAGTCCATGGGGCCATAATGTAATCCTAGTGGGCCACAATGTAATCCTAGCCGACCTAACAATAATAATTTAAGGGCACAATAATAACAAAATGGGGGTTACAAGGGTAGAATAATAACAATAAGAGGTTTACACTAACAATAATAAGGGGCTATACTAGTGATATAGGGACCTAACATGCCCCTCTCCTTCAAAAAAGTGTTGTCCTCAACACTTGAGTAGCTCAGGGTGCTTCTGTATAAAATTCTCATCCTCCCATGTAGAATCTTCAGTGGGTAAGTTCTTCCACTTGATGAGATACTCTGAAATTGATCGATTACGTAGTTGTCGAGTTCTTTTTTCCATGACTGCTTCAGGTTCCAATATGATTTTCCCTTCCCCATCAAGTTCTGGCAATACTGTTTGAACTGGAAGATTTTCACCTATAACCTTCTTTAAGCATGAAACATGGAAAGCTGGATGTACTCGCGAAGAAGCAGGAAGCTCCAATTTGTATGCCATAGTACCAATCTTTTGCAACACCTTGTAAGGACCATAGTACTTTGGCGATAATTTATTATCCTTCTTTGCTTGCTTGAGGGACATTTCTTTGTATGGTTGTAGCCGTAAAAATACCCAATCTCCTACATCAAAACTTCTCTCGCTACGATGTTGATCTGCCTGTTGTTTCATTCGATTTTGTGCCAAATTCGGGTTATCCTTTAAGAGTTGGAGAACTTCTTGCTGATGCTCGATGTGATCTTCCACTGCTTGAACCTTCGAATTTTCCCTTAAAGATGATGTGATGGATGGTGGATGATATCCATAAAGTGCCATAAATGGGGTCATTTTTGCTGCAGTATGGAAGGAAGTGTTATACCACCATTCAACGAGAGGTAACCACTTGACCCATTGTGTTTGTTTATCAGATACAAAAAAACGAAGATATCCTTCCAAACATTTATTTACTATCTCAGTTTGACCATCAGATTGAGGATGATGATAAGATGAGCTATGAGCTAATTGAGTACCCAAACAAGAAAATAACTTTGTCCAAAAATTTCCAGTAAAAATGGGATCTCTGTCGCTCACAATAACCCTTGGGCTTCCATGTAGCTTTTGAATTCTATCCATAAATGTAGTAGCAACCGTACTTGCTTTAAATGGATGAGATAATGCACAAAAGTGTGCATACTTGGTAAGTCTATCAACTACCACCATGATGACACTCTTTCCTTCAGACTTAGGTAAACCTGTGATAAAATCCATTGAAATCTCCTCCCAACGTTGACTTGGAATGGATAAAGGTTGTAGAAGTCCCAGGGTCTTAATTGTTTCCACTTTATTCTGCTGGCAAACCAAACATTCCGCCACAAACTTTTGAATATCGGATTTAAGGCCATCCCAAAAAAATTCTTTCTTCACCCTGTGGTAAGTTTTTAAAAATCCTGAGTGTCCTCCTAAAGGAGAAGTGTGCAATTCCAGAAGAATATTTTGTTTTAGTTGGGAATTCTTACAAAGATATAAGCGATATTTGTACCATAAGGAATCATTTTCCAACTAAATGTATCAGATGTACTAGGATCTTGCTGCAACTTTTGAATGAGTGTCCATACATCTTTGTCCTTCTTCCATTCATCTCTTACTTCGGTTATCCAATCTGGTTGGATAATAGAAATGGCACAAATCAATGCTTCCACCTCTTCATTCTTTCTTGAGAGTGCATCTGCAACAACATTCAGCTTTCCTGCCTTTCTTCAAACCGTCCATCTTCACTTCCATGCCTTTCTTCAAAACTTCCATTTCATTTTTTGTTGCTCTTTGTGAGAGTGAAAACTGTTGCATTTTCTCTTGTAATTTTGATAGATCATGTTGCAATTCTTCATCTTCATGAGTCATACTAGAGCCTTCTGAAGGCTTAATGGGTGTTGAATTCTTTTTAGGGGCCATTTTAGAATCCAATATTGATATCTATTCTACAAGATGCCCTTGGAATCAATTCAACTTGATTCTTCAAACAAGACTTATGCAATTCGGAAAAAAAATACACACCTTTTACTAGCTTTTAGAAGCTCGATATTGAAATTGAATTATCTCTTTAATTGAAAATCTTCGATATATGAAATTCAGCCCTGTAGTAGCCCTCTGAAGCTTCTTTCAAATGCCACAGGTCTAACCTAATTTGGATTCTCCAAGACAAAGTTGTGTCCAATCTCCCATAATGACCTAATTCTGGACTGGTTCAGTAGAGCGAACTTGTACGACTTGCCACATGTCACTTTTTTGTCCTTTGTATCTGAAATTGATAGCCAAGAAACTACAGGACGTGCAATTGCGACCACTTTTGACGGCACTCCAATCCAATCTCCAAAGAGAGCGTTATTGAACTTTTCCCACGATCACCTCTTTGAGATGAAATTCAGGAGCCTGAAAAAGCACTACCTTCCACAGATCATATCTCAAAAAATATTGTGAACCAAGCTCTGAAATTTTTTGATAAATTTCCTCAGGATTTCAGCTTCGCACCATATGAATTTCCGATTCTGAACCTTCGTAGAAAAAAATTTATAGCGCAAATTCCACGATGACCTGTTTAGGAGCCTGAAAAAATACCTGAATTCCACAGATCATATCTCCGAAATTATTGCGAACCAAACTCTAAAAATCTTATACAAGCTTCCTCAAGATTTTTTCTTCGCACCCTAAAAATTTCAGCTTCTAAAACTTCGTAGAAAAAAAGTTATAGCGAAAATGCCACGATGACCTGTTTGGAGCAGCGAAACCCTAGAATCCAAAGCTCTGATACCAAATGTTGTGTAACCAGCTCCAAAAAGAGAAGAAAAGAGATATAAACGCCTTATAAATGAGCCACTTTGAGGGGGAAACCTCCAATACATTACATAAATGAACAATTCTTGGATGATACAATTTACAAAACCTCCTTTCTATATATAGGAGTCCATGGGGCCATAATGTAATCCTAGTGGGCCACAATGTAATCCTAGCCGACCTAACAATAATAATTTAACGGCACAATAATAACAAAATGGGGGTTACAAGGGTACAATAATAACAATAAGGGGTTTACACTAACAATAATAAGGGACTATACTAGTGATATAGGGACCTAACAAAGCCCAGAAGACAAAATTGAAAGGAAGAAGAAAGCTTAGTCAAAGAGCCAAGCACAAAAAAAGAGGTCTGATAAAAGGGTAACTAAAGAAGAAGCCACAAGAATATTTGCTTCTATTTTGGACCTTTGATGAATGAAGAATAGGGCTGAGTTGGAGAAAATTTTTTGGGTAAATGTTCCATGTTTTCCAGATATTGCCACCTTTTTTGTGAAGGTAGCAATTATTTTGAAATATCAGCATGTGATGGAAATAGGCTACTTTTTGTTTTTAATCATCATGGTGACATTAAACAGATGAAGTGGAGAGGTTATTCAGTTGAAATGGATGCTTCCAGGTGTCTTATATCCAGCCTTCTCCGAAATATCATGTTTTTGTTTTGCACATTTAATAGGAGAAATCCACATGTCATTCCCATTTTTTTTACACTTTTTGTTGAAGATTGGTTGCACTAAAGTAGAACAGTGGTCTTCGAATAGGATGCCACCTCACAACCATTTCGGAGTGACAGCCTTTATGATGCCTTCATGATGTTTATCTTGTTTTTAATGTAACACTTTGTAATTAAGATTAAGGGATAAGCCTCACCTCTTACATGAGGTTGTAATGACTTTTGAAACAGATTCACCTTTTTCAGTGGAAGATGATAGTATCATATTTTGTATATATATGCCAAACTGATATGAATTCAGGGTTGGTTGGTGGTTATAGAATTTTGACTTATATGATCTGTAATATTTTTTGTGAATGAAATGGAATGATACTACTGAGGACTTATTACCATTTTGTTGTGTGTATTGTCTACTTTACTTATGTTTCCATATCTCCTTTCTTCCATTTCTAGTTTACAAATCATCATACTGTTATGTGTTTTTATTAGTCTCATAAGCATGTTATGTGTTTTATCAGTTCTTGTTAGTCTCACACAATGAGAATTCCTGATAAAATATATGTTATAACAGTGGAAGAGCACCACTCATGATATTTATTCTTCATGATATTTCAGTGAGAATCTTGTGAGACTAGAAATAGATTTCTCTCAATGGAATATTGTCAAACTGCTTCTTTTGTTAATTTCTACTAAATGCAGTAGATTTTTGTTTTACAGACCTACTAATTCTTATCTCATCTCACAATTTCCTCTCCTCATAGACTACAAACTTGCACCTTGCTACCACATCAGATTCTAATACCCTCTTTAGTAGAATTGTGCATTTGACCGAAATATCTCTTCAGTGAATTAGATTTTATACCATCTTCCAATCCCATAAAACAAAACATTAAAATTGCCTTAGAGTTTCAGATGTGTCTGGTCAGGCACTTGCTACAGTCCAAGTGTTGATTCCAGTGCCAACATCTTTTTGTGTGTCTATCGGGAGACGAAGGCCTTGTAACGAAGTATTCTCCAGAGTCTATTGTTATGGATTGCTGATAATCAGTTCTTGATGGTGAACAAGAACTTGTGACCTGAAGAAGATTTCAATTTTTTTCACTTGGCGACTCCACAAAGAGGAAGAGGGGTTTCAAGACCTCCTTCTACAAGGAGGAATCAGAGATCTCCAACTATGACTCCAGTTGCTGACCCAGAGAAAATCATCAAAGATGCTAAAGGAAAACATAGATCAGTTGAAGCCACATCTCAGTCAGTGAAGAAGGTAGACAAAAAGTACGTTCCAAAGCAAAAGGTACCTCTATATACTTTAGAATCTAAAGAGGTTTTAGTTTCAAAATATTTTGCTGAAAAATATCTAATTGAAGCTACTCCTCTAGAAAATAAAGTGGATATTGTTAACCTAGGCTCAACTGAAAAATTTTCTTACTCATCACCTACTAAATTTGAAATAAGTATTGTTCTAGTAAAATAGGAAGAAACTGAATTTCTAAGTGTTGAAAATAAATCAGAATAATTTGTGCTCACTGAAGGGGAAGTAGAACAAGTATTGGCTACTGCACCTTTCCTTGATAGGGATATTTTAACTGAAGAAGAATTTAATGCTATTTTAAATTTCCTTCATACTCATCCTGAATACCAGTCTCTTATTACCCCTCAGCAAGAGTATTTTCCTTTTTCTCCAAATCCAGTTGTTGGGTGATCTTCCTGTCATCCTTTTGAAGAGTTTGTACCTAAAGGTCTTACTTTTAACTTATCTAATTTCCTTGCTCAGCAAAATAAGGCTGAATTAACTCCATCCCCTCAAGAGACAAATTTAGATTTTGATTCTTCTACTGAGGGAGAATTCAAGGCATCCTCTATTTATCTTTTTGAAAACCCACTCTTCTCAGTTCCAAAGCCTGAAAAATCAGCTCAAGGCCCCCAATTTTCTGCTATCCTAAATCAGAATCAAAATTCACCAATTATAATTCCTATCTCTCAAACAACTACACCAGTTGTACATCAGCAAAATATGGCCCAGCCTGCCCTTACAAGGATGCAACAAATAGTGGCTGCGAGATATGCGCCACTTGTCCTCCCTCAACCCTTGCATGCACTTCCCCAAGGAGATTACTTGAAATGTCTTCCAAAATACACTAGGGAGGGAGAAGGAGTTTCTGTTGAGGAAAATTTAGTGGCTTTCTATAGTTATGATGACAATCAAAATATTGAACATGAATATTTCTGGACAAGACTCTTTGTTCAAAGCTTGGATAGTGAAGCTCGAAAATGATTTAGAAGTTTGGATCCAAATTCAATAACAAGAATTGATGAATTAGAAGAGATATTTGTGAAACATTGGGGTGATAGGAAAGACTATGTTTATTATCTTACTGAATTTGGAACTCTGAAGAAGAAGGCAAATGAGTCTTTAGCTAATTTTACTAAGAGGTCTAATAATATTTATCATAAAATTCCCGAAGAGATTAAACCCATTGAAACCACAGCGATGATAAATTTTGCAAATGGTTTAGATTCTGAGTTTGCCTTATGGTTGAGGGCTTAAAAAGTATAGACATTGACAACTATGCAAGAGGCTGCAATTGGAGTGCATTCTAATCTCATGGCTTCTAATAAATTAAAAATGGAGGAAGAAAAGGTAGCAAAAGTCAAAAAGAATATGAAAGAAGAAAATCCTTCTTCTTCCAAGTCTCTTTCAACAGAAGAAAAGATCGATCAAATGTCCAATTTGATCAAGGAACTTGCCTCTAAGATGTCAAAATTAAAGGTAGAAAATAAATCAACTGCTAGATCCAATCAAAACAAAGCTAATAGAAATCAAGCTCCCTTCAGGAGGCCTTTTCAGCCTCAACAAATCCTACAACACCCAAGGAGGAATGTTGATGATCAAAATGTTCAGCCTCCTTTGAATAATTTTGCTAAAGAAGAACATCAAGGAAATGAGGAAGAAAATGAAGAAATAAGCCATGTTGGAGAAACTTCACAGTCAACATGTTTGACATTGCACGAATATGAAGATAGATTAAGAATTTGTTTGTTTTCTGATGATATGAATGCTCAAATTTTTGCACAAAATGATAAAAAACAACAATAAGTTCAAAACAGAAATTAGATCAAAAGGTCCTGTTCAGCAGCCTCAACAAAAAAACAGATTCAGATAAACAAGATGCTAAACAGAAGGCCAAGGTAAATGAGGTTCCTCCACCTCAAAATTCTGCTCCAATGGTCAAAATTACTACAGAAAATAAGGAATTAGTTCTAATATATTTCAGTTTCAAATCTAAATTGAATAAAATCAAAATTCCAGTTCCACTCCTGGAATTATTGAAAAATCCAGCATATAAAGAGTCTTTTAAGAGTCTCCTGCAGCCTCCTTTTGCTCCCGATTCAGTCAACCTTGAGGATGAGCATCCCAATATTTATCTAGGCTGTCATGTCCAAGACCGAAATGATGATAACTCACCACCTTTCTACCTATCACTTAACATAGATGACAAATTGTTGCATAATTGTCTGTTAGATTTTGGAGCTTCCCACAATCTTATGCCAAATAAAGTGATGGATGAATTGGGATTAGAGATCACCAAGCAATACAATGACCTTTACACCTTTGACTCCAAAAAATTCAAGTTTCTAGGAGTGATTAAGGATTTGGTTGTTTCCCCTACCCAACTGCCTATGAATAACTTAGTGATGGACATTGTGGTTGCTGACATTCCTTCTAGATTTTGGATGTTACTTTACAGATCTTGGTCTAATAAATTGGGAGGTACCCTTCATATGGACATGTCATATGCTACCATCCCAGTATTTGGAGGGGAATTAAGAAGGCTATATACGGAAACTCAAATGGCCTACATCATTAGTGATCAGCACAATCCATCAAACCATCCCATATATGCTGAAGAAAAGGAATTGGGGTCATCAATTCTGCACCTTGTTGCTGATGATAATGATTTCTAGCCTGAAAGAAAAATTGATGGAGAGAGTATAATAGAATGTAACATTGGTACAAAAGACCAGCCAATATTAGTCAAAGTGTCCAAATTCCTTCCTCTAGAAACCAGAACAAAATATATCAAACTGTTGAAGGAATTTGATGATATTTTTGCATGGTCTTATACTGAGTTGAAAACATATGATAGGAGAATAATGGAGCACGAAATTTCTTTGAAAAAAGATGCAAAGCCTGTAGAAAAAAAAATCAGGCACATCAATCCCATGCTGCTCCTAATCATTGAGAAAGAAATCAAAAAATTATGGGAATCAAAGATAATTCTGCCTTTGATGTTTTCTAACTGGGTAGCTTGTCTAGTCTCGATCCAGAAAAAGAATGGAGAGATAAGGATTTGTGTTAATTTTTGCAACCTGAACCAGTGCTCCTTGAAAGATAACTATCCACTGCCCAAAATGGATTATATCTTGCAGAAGGTTGTAGGATCCAAAAGACTATCAATGATTGATGGCTTTTCAGGCTATAATTAGATTTCAGTTGACAAGCAAGACAGAGAAAAGACAACATTTACCACACCCTGGGGCACATTCATGTACAAAAAAATGCCATTTGTTCTGATGAATGCAGGCACAACCTTTCAATGAGCAATGGATATTGCCTTTGCAAGAGAAACAGACAGATTTGTGGTCATCTATTTGGATTACATCACAGTATATTCAAAATCTGATGATGATCACTTGAAACATTTGAAACAAGTTTTTGACAAATGCATAAAGTTTGGTTTGTCCTTAAACCCAAAAAAATCATATTTTATTTTCCAAGAAGGTAAGTTTTTGGGACATATTGTAACAGAAAGTGGCATCTATATTGATCCAGGAAGAGTAGAAGTTATTCAAAAGATTGGTTTGCCAAGAAATAAAAAGGAATTTCAGTCATTTTTAGGGAAAATCAAATTTCTAAGGCATTTTGTTCCTAACTTTGCAGAGCTGATCAAACATATAAATGTCTTGCTAAAAAAATATGCATAATTTAAGTGGAGAGATGAAGCAAAGAATTATTTTTCAGAAATTAAATATGCCTTGACTGAAGCTCCAGTTTTGGTTAGTCCTGACTTTGAAAATTATTTTTTTGATTTTTTCATATGCTTTAGAAGAAACAATTGCAGTTGTCTTATTACAGAAAAACAAGGAGGGTTTAGAGCAGCCAATTTCATTTTTCAGTCATGATTTAAGGGATGTTGAATTAAAGTACAGCTTGACTGAAAAACAAGCATATGCACTAGTTAAGGCTTTGAAGTCTTTTCGAGTTTATGTGTCACATTAAAAAATAATTTCTTTTGTGCCTAACATCATTGTTAAAGATGTGTTGCTACAGCTACATACAGATTGAAGGAGGGGACGATGGCTGACCAAGATTCTGGAATTTGATGTTGAAATCAAACCAACTAAATTGATAAAGGGTTAGGGCTTGGCTCGCTTGATGGCTGAATTTAATTGCAAAGCTTTAAATCTGAATGTAGAGGCAGTTTAAGGAGAAGATGGAGAAGGTATTGCTAATTATCCTGAAATATTTAATTCAGATTGGTACAAGGATATAGTTTAATTCTTGTTAAATTTCAACTGTCCACCTGAAATGGAGAAATCTAAAAGAAGAGCTTTTAAATTAAGAGCTACGAAGTATTGCATTTTGGAAGACCAACTTTACTGGAAGGATCCTGTTGGATTCTTGTTAAGATGTGTAGCTGAAGCAGAATCCCAGGAGATTATGACAGAGATACATGCAGGAGTGTGCGGAGGGCATTTGTATTGGAGAGAAACTGCAAACAAAATATTAAGAGCTAGCTATTATTGGCCAACTCTTTCTCTGATGTCTTTGCCAAAGTCAGGAGTTGTGTCGAATGTCATAAATTTGTTGGTAAACAGAAATTGCTACCATTACCTCTCATCCCTATTTCAGCAGATGTTCCTTTTCAGCAGTGGGGGCTAGACTTCATCGGTGAAATTCATCCTCCTTTATCAAGACGTCATAGATGGATTCTCACATCTACAGACTATTTCACTAAATGGATTGAAGTTGTACCAACCAGGAATGCTTCTAATACGGTAAATATCAAATTTTTGTTGGAAAATATTATGTCAAGAATTGGTTGTCCACATAAATTAGTAATTGATAATGCAATGGCCTTTAATTATGCTAAGATATACAACTTTTGTCAGCAATATGGGATTGAATTGACTCATTCCACGCCTTATTACCCTCAAGGTAATGGATTGGCTGAGTCATCCAATAAAATTTTGGTGAGGATTATTAAGAAAATGCTGCCTGAAAATAAGAAGAATTGGGACACTCAACTGATACATGCTCTGTGGGCAAATAGAGTAAGTGGTAAAAAATCAATTGGAATGTCTCCATTTCACTTGTATATGGTACAGATGTTGTAATGTCTTTGCAATTAGCTCTTCCTGTGATGAAGTTCCTACAAGATGAAGTTGATCATGAAAACCCAGTCCAAAAAACAATGCTACAGTTGATAGAGGCACACCAAATCAGAGAATCATTGCTGGAAAAATTTCATAAGTATCAATCTAAAGTCAAACATGTTTTTGATAAAAGATCAAATCAACAGTTGTTTTAGGAGAATGATTTAGTGTTGCGTTGGGATGTTAGGAGAGAATACCATGGAAAGCATGGTAAGTTCGACAATCTGTGGTTTGGGCCATTTAGAATTGCTGAAATTTTAGAGAATAATACTTTTCTGCTCAAACATCTGGATGATGATCAACTGACTAGAGGCCCATTCAATGGTCATTTTCTTAAAATTTTTATTTATTTAGTAAGTCAGTTGAGTCACTCCATTGTAAATATTCGGTGTGATGTGTCAATAAAATCCATGCCCAATGGTACTTATGTCTGTATATATGTTCAGTACTGAGTCCAGTATGTCAATGGTAAATCCTAGTCTTTATTTTCAAAAAGTATTCTGAGTTTCAAGATTTTTTGAGGCACTGAGTCTACAGTCCTTGAAGCCTCATAGGGAGGACTTCATCCCCAATAGGAGCCACTGTTAGCACTGAAAATGTTAATGGTGTAATCGCCATTGTATCACTGTTTTCAAATTTTTATTGTGTCCTAGTCCATGTCCAAAGTTTGAGTCATTTCCAATAAAAGTTAAAAGAGTCCCAACATCAAGGTATTTTTAAGTGAATATGTGTCATAGTGTTTTAGAGTCATAAAATACGTTAAAATCTCTATTTTGACTTATGTTAGTGTTGAAGGTTAGTCATTGCTTTGGTAATAAATTTGCAGTCATTTTTCCTGGAATACTAGCTACCTTTGTTGCAAATTCATTGTCAAAACAGTAATGCAGTAAAAGGCAATTATTTCTTAGAAATGGAAATCATATATTCCACATAGTGAAAAGCGCAACTATTTCAGTGAGATTTTGCTAATCTCAATAAAGAGGCTATAGGTAAACATCTAATCAGTTTTCAAAGCAGACAAATTAAGGCTTTGTGGACAGTATTGCAACCAGAGTTCTTTAAAAGCAAAGCGCGACATGAAGAAAACCGATTGACCAATAGAGAGGGAGATCTAGAGAAGAGCAGCAAAGAATGTTTAAAGGAAGCTCGCCTAGAATTAGACTAAGGAATGGAGCGACAAAGAAGAACCATGTGCGAGATGAGCGAACGACCATGATCCAATCGCAGATCAGAAAGGGAAGAAACCGATGGCTGAGATTAAAGTGCAAATGGAGTGACATCGCAAATCGCAGTTTTTAAAGTTTGCCTTTAATGCAATCACGTTGTATGTTAATTCATTTGCGATGCGACTAAGGGGTAAGCAAGGAAGATCGTCAAATCTGGGGCACATATCAACGGTGGAGATTAAAGCACAGATGGAGCGATTTTGCAAATCACAGTTTTTAAAGTTTACCTTTAAGGAAATTGTGTGGTATGCTAACTGATTTGTGATGCGATGAGGCAAAGGGCACGTGTCGGCGTAGTGCACCAGCGCATATCGCACTTCACATAGATTATGGTTTAGTCATTATCAGTGTAGAGTTAAACTTGTGGGCAACCGATTTGCAATAAAACGGAAATTTGTTATGTGTGATTACTTCCCATTAGTCAACTGTTTGTGGGGCCCAAGAACCACAGTTTCATGTGTAATGCATTTTAAAAGGTAGTTTCGCGCTGCATTAAGATTTATAAAAGGAAGAAAGCATGGTACGAAGAAATCACATGTAATGATAAGGTGGAAGCATGAAGCTTAGTGGGATGACTTGGCACTGGCTTTTGAATAATTTCAAAAACATGTCATTGCTCCTTGTTGTAATTGCAGACACGAAATTAGAGAAGAGAGCTCAATGATCACTCAACTTGAGGCCTCTTTGTATGATACAGGTAAACAAAAACCAATCCTCCAGCAAGCAGTCTCAGGTTTCGTGGATGGCATTGCAACTAGATTTCAACAGTTGTATTCATGAGCATTTTAGCTGTCGGAAAATGGGGAAAGGAGGAAAGGTAAATAGGTCATAGCCTGCTAACACAAGATTTGTGGATGCAAGGGAGAAATAACAATTCAAAACTGCAGGTTGGTATAAATTCCTCCATAAGTTTTCTAGGGAGAACGTGGCACGGGCTCAAGCTTTTGCTGAGTCTTTCGATGACGAAAAGGTCGGTTTAGGCAGAAAAAAATTCAACATTTACGAGCCTATCATAGCTCATGCAATCCATACTTCTGCAACCAGTGAACGTTGGTTTAAAAGCAAAGTGTTGCCTAAAGAAGTAAGTTCTTACCTTAAGCCTGAATATGCTGATAAGAAATGGAATTCAACTGCTCACATTTCTTGTTTTAAAGCTGAGTGGCAACATGTTATTACCTCAGTCCAAAAATACATCACATGCGAAGGGAGGATTTATTTTGTTCATCTTTATCAGTTGATCTTCTTGACCCACATTTCAAGAGAGGAACCTCTGAACCTACCCTATTTTCTGTATAAATCTCTGCTTAAAATGTCCCTCAAGCTACAGAAAATTCCAATCTACCCCTTGCATAATTTTCATCATAGAGGAATGATTAAAATTTTAGTTGTCTATCATCTCAGAAAGAAGAAAATTACTTGGGATAGGTTTTTAAGAAAGGAAGGGTTTCGCAGTATTAATTCCAGAAGAAAGGTAGGGAGGCCAAAGAAGAAAGACATCCATCAGAAAACTAGTGTTTCCCTTGTTTCACATAGTTCAACATCTTCTCTTAAGAAGCCTATGCCAAATAATAAAGAACAATTTTCCTCCTCTTCAGGAAGCCAGCCTAAGAAGAAACTTTTCATGGCAGAAGAACCAGCGGAAGTCAACCCTGGTCTTCTTGCACCTAAGCCTGCTTTCTCACCAGTGGAAGTTAACCCTGGTATGAAAAGTTCAAGCCAGATTCCTGAGTCATCTCATCAAGTGCAGCCAAACAGTGGCACATCTCTCACTGAGTCCACCCTATCACAAGTTTTGCTTTCTCTCAAGAAAGGTGTTATCATTATAAAAATAAATAAAAATTAAACTCTGAAGGTTTACCTTGTTTCTAGTTATGGTGTTAAATGGCTCTTGAGTCATCTCATTCTTAAAATGGTAAGTGATAGGGTTTGAAGTCTTCATAGTGTCATTTTCATTTGCAAATAAATTTTAAAAGTTTCATTTCATGGTTTAAAGGTCCATCATCCATTTAAAAGTCATGTTTTAAACTTTGAAAAAAAAAATTTGCAATAAGCCACGAAACCTCACTTTCGTAGCGCAGCCAGTTGGAAAAAACATTTTTGCGCTACGAAAGCACTGCTACTTTCGTAGCGCATATCCCTAAAAATGCACTAAGCGCACTACGAAAACACGGATTCGTAGGGAAGTCATGTCAAATCATCAAATCAGCCAGAATCCGTTAAGTTTTCATCATTAGGTGTCAGTTATGGGTCATTTCCAAAACGTGTAGCCATTCAAACTCATCATTGCAATCGTAGAGGTCTCATTATGTAAGTCAAGTTCGAATTTGAAAAGGCTGATTAATTATTCCAATTTTCATGCAAAAACTTCAACATATCTTTGTCAGGTGTTAAGCTTATGGTCATCTTACAACAAAGCTTTCCTCATCCATTATCAAGCGAGGCTCACTGTTCTATCAAGCGAGGCTGACTGTTTTGAATTCAAGCGAGGCTGATAATCAGATTATACAGGAAGAAGACAGAAATTTATGAATGCAAGAATGATAGAAGAGAAGAAAAATCATAGGTCAGGGCATTGCTTAAGGTCATAACCTGAAAGCATAGGAGCCCTAGCTAAATACAAAACAATGTTAGAGGCCTTCAGGAAGGCAGGGTGTTTGAATTTTTGTGAAAAGTTGCAGGGAGGACACAGTCAGGTAACAAAGGAATTTGCCTTGCATTTCAGTGGTTCAAACACAAAGATTGGAATATTAAATTTATCAGTGACTCCTGAGACCATAGCTTTGGTAACCGGCATTCCTAGAGGGCAAGAAACATGGTTTAAGGGTTTCAGATTTGACATGGAAGCATGCAAGGTGTTTCTAAAGCCAGAATTCACAGAGATGGATTTAAACAATGCAATTCCCAGGAGCTGCATCAAAGAGAGCTATGCAAATCTACTCTTTTATATCCAAAGGTACTTTACATGCGAGGGTAGGTATCATAAAGTTTATTCATACCATTTTAAACTTCTGTTACATTTTACAGGCATGATATCTTTAGACTTTCCATTTTTCCTGTATAGAAGCATAGCTAAGATGGCAGACAAAGTTCAAATGAAATCTGAGGGATGTGAAACTTCTCTATTTCACCATGGTCTTAAATGAACTCCAAAATATTAACAGAGAATGGTCATCATTTTTATTTTTATGTGGATTTTGAGTAGAGGTTCAAACTACAGGTAGTAACCCTAAGGCAAAAGAAACTCCACTAGCAGAATCCAGTAAACCTATAGTGACAAGGACAGAAAGGTTTGTGAAGTTAAAACCTAGGAAACAGGTGAAAGAACAGGTAGGAAATACATTAGTTGTCATTAAAGAAACTCCTCAATCTGCAAAACAAAGGTTAGATGAAATTGAAGAAATTGCACAGAAACAATCAGCTGATAAACAAGTTCAACATAGATTGACTAGGACTCAAGTTGCAAAAGAAAAGGGGAAAGCAGTGTTTTCAGGAACAAGTGACAGTCTAGGTCTAAGGGGAAATTTAGATGTTATATTTCAAGCCATAGACATAGAAGAGTCCCCTTTGGTACAAGCTGACTTCATAAGAATTGATGAAGATAAACAGAAAAAGATGAAGTCATCTAAGAAATTGGAGTTCAATGATGAGGATGCAGCATATGTCTTCAAGGCTAGGAAGCCTCTAACCAGACAGTCAAATAAATTTCAAGAGATTAATTTCGAGCTAGAAGAAACAGAGGAAACATCTATTTTTCATGAAGAATTTATAGATCTTTCTTCACCTATACCAGAAAGGGCCAAAAACAGAGTATTCTCCACACAAACAGAGAAAATCAGTTATGAAGAGATGGAGGAAAAGTTGAAATCAACTAATTATGAAATTTTCAGATTAAAGAAGAGAGCTAGAAATCATGCTATTGAAAAAACAAGTTTCAAGAGGATGAAAGCCCTCTGGGAAGGTGATAAAGTTTCTAAACCATAAATAATTAGCAGTGAAGCACAATATTTCACTTAGACTATACCGGCCATAAAAGAAGCAAGATTTGTAAGGGTTATGAATACTCATTTGAGGAACAACAACAGGAGACTAAGGAGACAGGTTGAGGACTTAGAAATCTAGCTAACAAGATCTCAAGAAATGCTAAAGCAACAGTGAAACAGGGTAATGGAATAGTACAGAAGAATGATCAATTTTAAATTAGTTTTTCATTAAGGTGAAGACCAATTTTGATAAAAATCATCTTTTTGAGGTTAAGTTACTATGTTTTTTTGATAAAAATATCAGTGCTTGTGAAATGTAAATATCCTCAACTTAAAAAAAAAAATCTGAAGACTGTTTTGAAATAAGCTTACACAGCAGTTTCGTAGCGCGCTACGAAACTGTTGAAGATGACTTTTTTCACTTCTACATATGAATTTTGGAGATAAGGTTGATGGCTTTTGAGTTTAAATGTTGATGGTGGAAGCATGGAGACTACAAGTAAAGGCTCCAATTGTAAAACAGGAGAAAAAAAGGGGTTAAAGGAAATTTTTTTCAATTACATACAAATTGCACTACGAAAAAGGCTACTTTCGTAGCATAGACATATTCATACCCTTTTACACTATGTCGGAGATTTTTCTTTGCACAGGTGGAATAATAAAGGTTTCAAGGCAATGATTAACACACGTGACACATATGAAACTAAGCTATCAATGTTAACAAGTGTTCGAAGATGAAAATGGAAGTTAAGGGCTAAAAAGCAGGAAATTTATCCCCTGATTTTTAGGACATTTTTTGGCATCATCAACAGGATTACCTCAAAGCTGGAAGCATCATCAAATTTCGAATACATGGGATTGCAGCTGTCAAAGGAAGTATTTAAGTTTAGATAAGGTTGTTGCAAGCATATTTAGGAGTTTCACTGCTATTAGAACTTGGACTTTTTCAAAGGTAGTAAAGCTGTCACTTTGTAATTAATGGCATGTTTAAGATTAGAAAAGGTGTCAAAATAAGAGAATTCAAACTCTCTAGTGGAGGATCAAGGAATCCTAGATTGTAAATTCTCTATATAGAGCATGAAGTCGAATTCATACAGGTTGGGCATTTTCATTAGCAATTTACTGTGTTATTGTAGTTGACTGTATCTTTTTCAACTTAATATAGAGATCTGTTTTGACAACTCAAGATTCATAAGGAGTTTATGTGTATCATATTTCTATGGCCTTCCTCATTATCTATTTGCAATAGTATTTGTATGTGTTACTTATAATTCATTTGAAAATGCTCTAACTTCCTTCACATGCAAATAGACTGTGTTTTTCACTGTGTTATTGTTTTATTCATTAACCTAGACTCCAAGTGCCTTGACTTCCATGCTAAACAGATTATGATGTTTTGTTGAAGAATATATTGACTCCATGGCCCAATGAATGTTTGCTAATCTGTGATACAACCAGTTATACATTTTATCCTTTTATTTTAGAGTTAGCCATCTATTCATTAATCAAAATCATAAACCTTTAAGAGAGCCCTCTCAGGTTGAGGAGGCTAAGCCTCAGCCAAAATATTGGTCTGAAAAATTTACATGAAGTCTACTTGGTGAGCAGCCTACCAGGGTTAGATTTTGTGATAACAAAAGGCAAACAGAAAATGACAGAGCCTACCATAGAAGAAGATCCTACCTTGACTAAATTAATATCCTCCATTTGTTCTTCGATTAAGAAGAGGAAGAAAAATGAGATACATTCCTATTTCTCATTTGAAGACGGTAGTGATCCTGAATACATAAAGTCAGAACATGAACAGGCTGAATCTAGCAAGTTTATACACAGAAGAAAGAGGTCCAAATTCATCCCCAATCCCTATGTCAAAAGACCTCATACTAGACCAAGAAACAAAATCAAGCTACACAACAAGCTGATTGCCAATCCTAAACTGACGGATGAAATTATCAACATTGAAGAAATCCCAGAAGACAAAATTGAAAGGAAGAAGAAAGCTCAGTAAAAGAGCCAAGCTCATAAAAAGAGGTTTGATAAAAGGGTAACTAAAGCAAAAGCCATAAGAATCTTTGCTTCTATTCTGAACCTTTGATGAATGAAGAACAGGGACGACTTGGAGAAATTTTTTTGGGTAAATGTTCCATGTTTTCTAGATATTGCTACCTTTTTTGGGAAGGTAGAAATTATTTTGAAATATCAACATGTGATGGAAATGGGCTAATTTTTGTTTTGAATCATCACGGTGACATTAAACAGATGAAGTGGAGAGGTTATTCAGTTGAAATGGATGCTGCCAGGTGTCTTATATCTACCCTTCTCCAAAATATCATGTTTCTGTTTTGCACATTTAATAGCAGACAACCACATATCATTCCCATTGTTTTTACACTTTTTGTTGAATATTGGTTGCACTAAAACAGAAGAGTAGTCTTCGAATAGGTTTCCACCTCACAACCATTTCGGAGCGACAACCTTTATGATGCCTTCATGATGTTTATCTTGTTTTTAATGTATCACTTTGTAATTAAGATTAAGGGATAAGCCTCACCTCTTGCACGAGGTTGTAATGACTTTTGAAACAGATTCACCTTTTTCTGTGGAAGATGACAGTATAATATTTTGTATATATATGCCAAACTGATATGAAGTCAGGGTTGGTTGGTGGTTATAGAATTTTGAATTATATGATCTGTAATTTTTTTTGTGAATGAAATGGAAAGATACTATTGAGGACTTATTACCAATTTGTTGTGTGTATTGTCTACTTTACTTGTGTTTCCATATCTCCTTTCTTCCAATTCCAGTTTGCAAATCATCATACTATTATGTGTTTTTGTTAGTCTCTTATGCATGTTATGTGTTTTATCAGTTCTTGTTAGTCTCACACAATGAGAATTCCTGATAAACTATATGTTATAATAGTGGAAGAGCATCACTCATGAAGTTATTCTTCATGATATTTTAGCGAGAATCTTGTCAGACTAGAAATATCTTTGTCTCAATGGAATATTGTCAAACTGCTTCTTTTGTGAATTTCTACTAATTGCAGTAGATTTATGTTTTACAGACCTACTGATTCTTCTCTCATCTCACAATTTCCTCTCCTCATAGAGTACAAACTTGCACCTTGCTACCGTATCAAATTCCAATACCCTCTTTAGTAGAACTGTGGATTTGACTGAAATCTCTCTTCAGTGAATCAGATTTTATACCATCTTCCAATCCCATAAAACAAAACATTAAAATACCCTTAGAGTTTAAGATGTGTCTGGTCAGGCGCTTGTTGCAGTCCAAGTGATGATTCTAGCGCCAACAGAAATTATGCCACTAATTTTCCACAAAAGAAGAAGAACAAGAAGGCTTCAAGATCTGCAGCTGGTGAGGCCTTGGCCTCACAATTTGAGTTGGACTTCTCTCTCATTGCATGCATTGTGTCAAGTGCAATGGGATCAATGTGGTACTTGGATAGTGGTGCATATTTCCACATGACGGGAGACAAGTGACTTTTCAGTAGCTTAGAGGAGAATGACCTCCAGATGCATATCGAAATGGGTGATGACGGGAAATATAGTGCTACTGGGATTGGTACAGTTACCTTCCAGATATATTCTGGTAGACCCTTCTTATTAAAATATGTAATGCATGTACCAGGCTTGAAAAATAATTTAGTTTCAGTCGCAACATTGGAGGTTAGAGGCTATGATGTGGTTTTCAGTGAAGGATAATATTTCCTTCGACACAAAGCCACAGGATAAGCCAAGAAGATTGGGATTCATGTGAAGAATATCCATAAACTTGATGTAGATGGTTGCGCAACATTGATGGGTAAGGTGGACAAAGTGGTGAGTCGGGATGAGGGTGAGTTATAGCACAGGACATTGGGCCATCTACACCACGGAGCCTTGAACTTCATGCAACAGATTTCTACGAGTCTTCCCATGGGTACTCTTGCATAGATAGACACATGCAAGGGATGTACTATGGGAAAGTATGTAAAGGCCACTTTTCACGATAAGGAGAACCGAGCATCGAAAATCCTTGAGAGAGTTAACTCAAACATGTGTGGACTATTCTATGCAGCTTCGACAGCAAAGCACAGGTATTATGTGATCTTTGTTGATGATTTTTCTAGAAAGTGTTGGATATACTTCATGCAGAAGAAAGATCAAACGTTCTCAAAATTTCTTGAGTTCAAAGCACTAGCGGAGAAAGATACGGGGAAGCATGTGAAGGCTCTTAGGAGCAAAAATTGCGGTGAGTACATCTCCAATGAATTCAAGAACTTCTGTCGAAAAGAAGGAATTCAGAGAGAGTTGATTGTGCCTCATAACCCATAACAGAATGGGGTCGCAGAAAGAAAGAACTGAACAATTGTGGGTGCAGCACGAGAGATGTTGCATGATCAAGGCCTGTCGTTGCATATGTGGGTGAAGGCATGCAACACAACGATATTTGTGCAAAACCGTAGTCCTCATCGGATACATGGCATGAGTACACCATAGGAGGCTTTTTCTAGTAAGAAACCTGATGTTTCATATTTTAAATTTTTTGGCTCATCTGTCTATGTGCATGTGACCAAAGACTCCAGGAAGAAGCTCGAACCAACAACTGAGATTGGGATATTTGTGGGGTACATTGATACTCCCCATAACTATCGGTTGTATTTTCCAAACAAAAGGATGATTGTTGTGAGACAGGATATAAAATTTGACGAGGAGAAAGCCATGCGATTGTCCCTTGAGAGGGAGTTGGATTTGCATGCAGATGAGGAACTCTTGGTTCCAAAGAATGAACCTCAAGATGTGGACCAACCACATGCGGAGGATCATGGAGTGGCAGAAAACACTCATGTAGAGCCATCCACCAGAAATGGTAGAAGGCGCACCATGGAAGCTAGTAGATTGAGACTTTATGCGGCAGAGCATGTAGGAGAAACTACTTAACTACGCAGACAGAGACAATCTCCAGACAAGTTTACTGGATACAAGCCTCTTATGAGCAAGTGTATTGTGACAGAACCATCTTCCTTTAAGGAATCAGTGCAACAACCAATTTGGGTTGACGCTATGCTAGAGGAGTATGACTTCATTGTTAAAACAATGCGTGGGAAGTTGTCCCAAGACTAGTCGGAAAAATAGTGGTTGGATCTAGATGGATCTATAAGGTGAAGCAGGCGACAGATGGGAGTGTGGAGAAATACAAGGATATATTTGTAGCCCATGGATTCTCACAAGTTGAGGGGATTGACTATGAGGAGAATTTCGAAACAGTTGAGAAATACTCATCGATTAGATCTATCCTTGCACTCTTAGTGCAGATGGGGTGGCAGATACATCAGATGGATGTGAAAACTGCGTTTCTCATTGGAGTTATTGAGGAGGAAGTGTACATAGAGTAGCCAGAAGGTTTTGAGATCTTTGACAGTGAACCACATGTGTGCCGACTCAAGAGAGCATTGTATGGGCTGAAGCAAGCACCTTATGCTTGGTACACTAGAATTGATAGCTATTTCACCGGGTTGGGCTTCACCAAAAGTGAAGTAGATGCGAACCTGTACCAGATTGTGGTTAATGGTAAGCTCTTGATTAGCATACTTTATGTTGATGATCTAATTTTGACAGGTGATGAGGAGCTGATAACTTCTTTCAAGGGAGTTTGAAATGAAGGACATGGACTCCTTCGCTATTTCCTTGGTTTGGAAATATGGCAGCAGGATCGTCAGCTATTTGTTTATCAAGGCAAGTATGCCAAAGATATTCTGAGTAAGTTTGACATGGAGAGCTGTAAAACCATGGAGACTCCTCTTCCAATAAATTGGAGGAAAGACGATGCTACTTCAAGAGAAGTAGAGAATGCCACTGTCTACAGGCAGCTAATGGGTTCACTGATGTACTTGGTGAACACCAGACCAGACATTTGCTATGAAGTTAACCAACTGAGTCATGCTATGGTTAAGTCTACCAAAATTTTTTGGAAGGCGGGGAAGCATGTCTTGAGATATCTCAGGGGTACTACAGAGTATGGATTATGGTACAAACAGATAGAGGGAGTGAAGCTTCAGGGCTTCAGCGATGTAGATTGGGCAGGCAGTCCATCAGACAGAAAGAGCACATCAGGGGGGATCTTCAGCATAGGATCGATAATAGTTTCTTGGTACAGCAAGAAGCAATGATCTGTGGCACTTAGTTCAGTCGAGGCGGAGAACATGGCAGCAATTCAAGCTACATTTGAGGCCATCTGGATTAGAAATATATTGGTTGGTTTGTTTGGTTCTTAGATGGATCCGACGATGATACATTGTGATAACCAGAGTTGCATTAAACTCTCGTTTAATCTGGTATTCCATGATAGGTCCAAGCACATACACATCTGGTACCACCATATTAGAGATTGTGTTCAGAGGCGCATTATGTTACTTCAATAAATTCCCATGGAAGATCATGATGCAGATATTCTGACGAAGGCACTCACCAAGAGAAAATTCGAATACCATAGAGGCAGGATCGGGGTGGCAGATAATCCCTTTCTTGTTGAGAGGGAGTGTTGAAAATTCAACAAGAAGTGTGTGTCTAATTTAATTTTTCCTTAATTAAATTGGAAAATAAAATGTAATCTTATCTCATAATCACTTGTAATAGTTAACTGAGTGTGATAAACTTAGTTAGCTCACATATTTCGAGTTGAGGGTGGTTGGTGAGGCATGCAGAGTGATTATATTAGTCATGGAGTTCAAATTCTAGTTAGTGAATTAGTTTAATGCATGAGAAATAAGTTAGCTCAATTAATTGAGTTAAATTCAATTGAACTAATTGTAACTGTTTGTTGCACTAGTGAGAGATCAAGTGAATTAAATCATATTTAATTCACATGCAGTGATCTACCATGTAATTGATGATTTACTATTAATAGTTTCATGCATGTCAGTTCCAATGGAGACCCAATTGAGACAAAGGTTAAAGGGATGTTAACTATCAGTTGTGTCATTAGTAGGTTGCCCGCATGCAACAAGACATCCATTGGATTTCCCATGAACATTGTGTAGTTTTGGAAGGCTAAAATTCCTAAATAATAGGGATTGCATTCCACATGAATTGCGCAAGCAAGGTAGGCTGATCAGAGGCAGGAAATTAGCTAAGTGTTGGTCGATTTTGTCCGGGTCAGTGTGAGACAGTTGTGAGAGTGTAAGAGACTCTTGTGAGAAGAGTGCATTGAATTTGTTTCATGATTCCATGGTGAATATGCAATAGAAGATAGAGGGGTTTTGAGCAGCAAGCTTTCCCCAGGAAAATATTTGTATTGTGGTTTGATTTGCTTCTTTCTTTACTTGTTGTGATTGGCGATCGTGTTTATTTTCCACAATTGATTTGTAGGAGGATTCAATATCTGGCTTTAGTACATTGCTTGATCGGATTGAATCCATTGATATACATATGTTTGTATAATTTCTACAGAATCCTCATAAATGTGTTTTTTGTGTACAATCTGGTCGATTGTTGGGATTTGTCGTGTCAAAGGAAGGCATTCGTGACGATACACTTAAGGTAGAGGCTATTCTGAATTTGCCTCCTCCTTCTAACCTGTGCCAACTCCAAAGTTTGCAAGGGAAAGCAAAATTTTTACGTTGGTTCATACAAAACTATGTTGAGCTAACTAAAGGTTTTACTCGATTGTTGAAAAAGGGCATCTCATTTACATGAGATGAAGTTGCTCAAAAATATTTTGATGCACTCAATCATATATTGACTCATACATTGTTTTTGCATCCGCCTGATTATCATTTAGACTACTTTTTTCATGTAGTTGCATCCGATGTCACCATTGGCATGGTTTTAGTTTAGGAAGATGAATTGAACGATGAACATGTGATATATTATTTGAGTAGAAATCTCATGAAAAAATGACATAAAATACGCACATGTGAAGAAATTGGCCTTGGCAGTTGTTCAAATTGTCCAACGATTTCGTCACTACATTCTCTTACAAAAATAATAGTAATTTCATACTACAACCCTATGATGTACATTCTTACCAAACAACTGTTAGGGGTGGAATATTATAAATAGATAATTATCCTACAATAATTTGATTTGGAATTCATAAATTCTAAGTCCAAGAAATCAATGGTGTTTGCTGAATTGTTATGTGACTTTCCCTATAGTGAGACAAAAATCGTGGCAGAGGATTCTTTTCTAGATGTATAATTTTTTCTTATCAGTACTTCAGACCCTTGGTATGGAGATATTATCATGTGTCTTCAAACTCAGACTTTTCATATAGAATTATATCAAACCGACCGTTGTCGTATTCGGTACCAATTCTAGATATACACTATTGTTGGTGATACACTTTATCATCGTGTTTTTGATTCCATCTTTAAACAATGTTTGACTCACGAGGAAGTCGAAAAAGCATTGAATGACTGTCATTCTCGAGCCTGTGGTGATCATATAGGGTTTGTCACAGCCCAAAAAATATTGTGCACTAGGTATTTCTGGCCTTCGATACTCAAAGATTGCATAACTGCGGTTTAAAAGTTCCACAATTTCCAAATCTACCATTGCAAAATGAGTGCACCTCCAACTCCTCTTCACCCAATAATTGTTGTCAATCCTTTTGCCAAGTGGAGCATCTATTTCATTACATGCAACCCTCACTCAGTCGAGGAGCATGGGTATATTATCCTAGCTATCGATTATTTTACAAAATGGGCCGAGGGGATGCCTTCATATAAGAATGATGGCGAAAATGCAACCATTTTCATATTCAATCATGTGATTTCCAGGTTCGGTGTTCCACAAGCCATCGTCACAAACCATGGTAACCATTTTTTAAACTTTATGATGACCGAACTTTTTGCAAAGATAGGCTTGTGTCATGACAATTCAAATC
>CM076582.1:1060428118-1060605625 GCA_034641835.2 Pinus albicaulis
TGATGGTTGCTGCAATGAACTTCACACTAGCTTGCTTGATGTTTTGAACTTTGTACTGACTTGATGAAACTTGCTTGAATGAATACTCACACTCTCTTGAAGGAGATGTGAACTTGTTGTTTGTCTACTTTAGAGTGAAAACTCGTGCACTTGATGTACTCACTTGATTGTGTTTTAAAGGAAGGGTGTCGAACACTGTCGAAAATGCACCCAAAAATGCGCCCTTACAATTCAATGCAATTTGAATTTTATTACAAGTTCTTAAATGTATTTGCAAGAAAGTTGATGTAGACTGGGCTTTTAAAAGTATTAACTTGATTGTATTAAGTATATTTTCTTGTTGAGGTAGAACACTGATGTTGACAATCTTTGATTATGTGTTGTAGTGGCGCAAATGCATGTGTTGAGTTTAATTATCCTTCCTTGCAACTACTTCGTTACAAGTGTTTTTCTTGCTTGCAATGAACTTTATGTGTGTGTTAAATGAGATCATTTATGCGTCAAAACTAGACACAAATCATAAGCAACAACATGAAGCATGCACCATCATCAACACACCCTTTGTGTACCTAAGATCCCCTTATTCAATTTCAGGTGGATCTAGGACACTTCAACAACACAAATAATATGTCTTTATTAAGCATTGAGGTCATCAACCTTTCAACTTTTACAACATTGGCATTGAAGCTTTCTCAAACAATGAGAATCTCACGCTCGCAAATTTTGGAAGAAAATGCCTTCAAAAACCATGTGCACTTATCGCTCCAAATACAAAAAAGAAATGACACCTTATTCCTCCAAGTTACAACTTATTACTCTACTTAAAAGGAAACACACTTATCTCTCCAAAATTTAAAATTTAATGCACCTTTTATCTCATCCAAAAATGCTATGATCACCTATGTCTCCCAAAATTAATTTTTTTTTGCACTTATTGCTCCAAAAAATTACAAAATATACCCCAAATTGCACCTTATTTCTCCATCAAAAAAAAATTCACTGAATTCAGAAAATTTAACACACCTTATCTCTCCAAAAAAATCACTTCAAAACTATCTTATCACTCCATTAACTTTATCATTGCAAAAATTAAAGAGCTTTAAAAAATACTTCCATAACTCACCTTATGCCTCGAAAAGCTCCATAAAAAATTTATGAACACTCTTTAAAGGTTCCTTTACACACTTTTCATTAAAATAATTAAACCATTATGTACCAAGAAACCACTAAAAATGAAACTAATTGTCAAAAACTATCAAGAACAAACATATAAAACTTCCTACAGAATTTTTCAGGGGCGTTGTCCCTAAAGCTTCAAGGAAGGTGGCTTTCTATTGAAATATCTAACAAGATTTGGTCTTCAAAATGACATATGTAATCATAATTTTATGTATTTAATGTAAAGAGAAAAATAAATTTATTATTGTCGTTTTTGAGGCATGGGTTTCATGCTCAAGGGAAATTCATTTTTAGGTCAAGCACCCATTCAGTGCTTCTAGGGCTTGTTATTTAGTCTACAAGTCAATTGAGTCGTTGTCATGTATTAACGACCCATTTGTGCATGTTGCATATTGTAAATAAAACATTATTTGAGTCAAAATAGAGTCAAAATACCCTCTTAGACCTCGTCATGGTGCAAAGATCAAGTCGGCCTACACAAATGGGCAAGTCGGCATAAAAGGAGTAATTCGACCTAGTGGAAGACCTATATATAAGGGAGACTTCGAACTCACTTAGGATACTCAATTCAATCACACAAGTTTTATCACAAGAGAAGGAAAGGTGCAAAGAAAGGAAGGGAAAAGGAAGAAGAAAATAAGAACAAGAACTTTGGATTGTTTTTGGGTTACTTCTCTCCATACATGTGAAGGAATTAAGTCAACTATTGCAACAAAAAAGACCGAGTTGCATAAGTTGAGTTAGGTTATCAATAAGAACACTTTTCAAGCCAAATTATCTAGGAGAAAGAATCAACTCAAGTGGATAATCAATGAGGAAGGATCTACCATATTTTTCTCTCGTGCAAGATCTAGGGTTTTTGCGGAAGAATTTGTTGGGAGGTCGAAATTGCAGAAGAATCGTCTGGGGGGTCGAAGTGTAGAAGAATTTTTTAGAAGGAAAGCTCGTCAAGAAGGAAATATTTGACTTGGTATTGGAGGGCCTCGTTCAAGGGTCATTGGTGTCGGAATTCGTAAATTGAAGTTTTATATGAAGAGAAGAATTATAGTGGGTTTTCCTCTCAATTGGAGAGGTTTTTTCTTGGATGATCACCTACATCTTATGTCCTATTGCTTCATTATTATTTATGATTTGGTAGCTGTTTGATGATAGAGAACACTAATAATAATAGAGGAAAGAATAATTTATTCAATTAAAGTAAAAATACATCATAAGAAGTTATCAAAATAAGAGAAATCACTACACTCGCTACCCCTAGATTTCTCAACATGGTATTAGAGCTAAGGTGACAAGACAAGGAAATGCAGCTCAAAGAAGGACACTCAAGGGCTGAAGCACAAGAATTTCATTTGAGAAACATCAAGAGCATCAATCATCAGGAATGACTAACTCTCTCACCATTTATAAGGGCAACAAAAAAAGAGGAAGGGATGAAGCCCATGTCACTTAAGAAGTGGAAGAAGATGAAAAGAAGAAATCAAAGGAAGAAGTGCAAGATCTCTAATATGAATGAGACAATATCCTACACCAAGTTATTTTCAGTTTTGTGAAAGATATCTATCATGGTAGAAAACATTATAAGTATGATAGGATGCATCGTATTAGGAATTTACACCATATTAGAAGCATACGATTAAAGCAAGAGCTCATGACATCCTTATAGAAGCTTGAAATATAGCTGAAGTAAAAGTCTACATGGATGTAGCAATCATCATAAAAAATAAGTAGCCCTTAGTAACCCCATTGAAAGCATAAGTAGTACTTATGGGTAGAAGAAAGTCATCTAGCATATAATTCATCATACATCATCAACATTAGAAAGGAGCATTTTCAACATAAGGATAATTGATATCCTCTGTTGGAATCTTCACTAGAAGGCTCACCTCTCTTGGAAAAAACAAGTGTCTCGCTAATCATTTCACCTTGTGTGGAATCCATTGTTTATGTATTGTTTGATAGATTAAGTCATGTCATCACATAGTTGCAGATAGCATGAGTGAATTCTCTACCTCATGAGCATGATCGAAGATGAAGGATATCTTTCACATGAAAAATGCATGAAGGTATTATTCACATATTGATAAGATGAAATCAACATAATATTTTCTCATATGAAAAATGAGGTGTTTGAAAAAGATAAAGGAACTATGGATGGAATTTCCTGGGAAACAATATGTGAAGAAAAAAAGGGAGAGATCGTGAAAGATGCAATTGTAGTCACATAAGAAAAGGAAGTCAACATTCGATGACTAGAACAATTGGATATGACATCTCCATAGAGAAAGAAGACCCTGATAAGGTCTGTAAAGAAAGGAGGCCTTTGACATTAAAAGTCTTGGAGATGTGTTTATTCATGTGCAGTATGTTGATGTTGCAAAAAGTAGATGTCATGGTGAAAAGCCATCACAAAAGGTAACTTCGATTTGATGTTCATTATGATTTTTTGAACAACATCTAGATGGGTCGATATAGGGCTACCAAAAGAGAGTTGTAGATGTCTACAACTAGCACTAATGTGGTTGGATGGAATATCCTAAATTAAACATGACTTGGAAGAGGTAGCTAGATAAATAAAAACCAGATGTGGATTGAAAGATCACTTTTTGATGAAAAGAAGGATGACATGACTATTGGTTCAATCCTATAGTTCATTTAAAGAAAGTGATGGATGACAAATGCGCTACGAATAAAAATCTAAAAGATGAAGGCTCCATAATGATGAAAATAAAATTCATGACATCGAAAGGAGGAACTATACAAGCAGCTGAAGGTACCATGATCTCCACCAAAGAGAAGTAAGTTGCTGGAAACAAGTCCCTAGTTAAGAGGGAGCTTAGAACAAGTACCTGGATAAGAGGGAGCTTGGGTACATTCCTTTATATGAATGGGCATATCTTCTCTGGTTAAGAGGGAGAGATAGACACATCATTCTTGTCTTCATATTGTGAAGAAAGAATGGAGGAGGGTAAGCATCTAGCATCTGATACTCTTTAAGGATGAGGTAGGGCATCCAAGATAAGAGTAGTTGAAGAGGACTTATATTATTTTAGGATTGGGAATCCAAGACAAGAATAGTCCTGGAAGGAAATACATTGTGAACACCCGGGTGGGGTATGTGCCTTGAGAGACAATGATGATGGTGTCTATCGGTCATTGATCTTGCTAGAATTGTGCTTTGATCTTATGGAGAGATCAAACAGTTAGTCAAGGCCTTGATATGTAACAATGTTGGTTGGTATGATGCTAAGATATGGCTTACCAATTAGACTCTTCATATGAGAACTCTTTAGATTGAGAATGTTTAAGTACCCTGTATGGATTATGAATACCTCCCCACTTAAGAGGGAGCGTTGAAATATGTAACTATGTTTGGTCTTCATAATACCATATGTAATCATGATTTTATGTATTTAATGTAAAGAGAAAAATAAATTTATTATTGTTTTTCTTAAGGCATTGATTTCATGCTGAAGGGATTTTTTTTTTTTAGGTCAAGCACCCATTCAGTGCTTCTAGGGCTTGTTATTTAGTCTACAAGTCAATTGAGTCATTGTCATGTTTTGAAGACCCATTTGGGCATGCAAAATATTGTAAATAAAAAATATTTCAGTCAAAATATAGTCAAAAGACCCTCCAAGACCTCGTCATGGTTCAAAGATCAAGTCGACCTACACAAATGGACAAGTCAGCCTAAAAGGAGTAATTCGACCTAGTGGAAGACCTATATATAAGGGATACTTTGACCTCACTTAGGATACTCACTTCACTCAAGTTCGATCACAAGAGAGAGAAATGTACAAATAAAGGAAGGATGAAGGACGAAGAAAATAAGAATGAGATCTTTGGATTGTTTTTGGGATACTTCTCTCCACTCGTGCGAAGGAACTAGGTCAACTATTGCAGTAGAAAAGACCGAGTTGCAGAAGTCGAGTTAGGTCATCAATAAGCACATTTTTCAATTTGAGTTCTCTAGGAGAGAGAATAAACTCAGGCGAAGATGAAAGGAGGAAGGATCTACCATAATTTTCTCTCGTGCAAGATCTAGGATTTCTGTAGAAGAATTTGCTGGGAGGTCGAAATTGCAGAAGAATTTGTTGGGGGGTCAAAGTTGCATAAGAATTTACTGGAGGACCTGTTGAGGAATTTTTGGAAGGAAAGCTCGTTAAGAAGGAAATATTTGACTTGGTCTTGGAGGGTCTTGGTCAAGGGTCATAGGTGTTGTAATTAGTCAATTTAATTTATATAAGAAGAGAAGAATTTTGGTGGGTTTTCCTCTCAATTGGAGAGGTTTTGGACTTGACTAACCACCTACATCTTGATTAATCACCTACATCTTGTGTCATGTTGGTTCATTGTTCTTTATGATTTGGTAGCTATTTGATGATAGAGAACACTAATAATAATAAAGAAAATAAGAATTTAATGAAGTAAAGTAAAATACATCACAAGAAGTTATCAAGATAAGAGAAATCACCTACACTTGCTTCCCCCTAGATTTTTCAATACTTTCACCCCTTGTGAACCCCCTAAGCAAGGTAGTGGGAGGGGGAGGGATGGAGGGTGCCATACACCATGTGATCCCACCAGTTCACCTATTTCAACATACAATGTGTGAAGGTAGTCCTGCAAAGGATATAACATATACTGAACAACATTAAGTTACTGTAATAATTTATTTGGGAGATGTAAGGTATTGTAATGATTTATTTGGGAGACATACAATAGATAAAGTGATACTATACAATTTTTTGTTGAAGAGTAAATTAAAATTGTTGTAATTTGAATTTCTTACTTCAAGGGTGGGGTGGGAAGAAAAAAATCAAAATTGATGTAATTGAAGTAATTTATTACTTCAAACCAGACAAGAGCATAGTTTGAAAGTAATTTTTTAAAGCTCTAAGAAGTGAAATTGTGATGAAACTCCCAAAGAGTTGATTAGAGCCAAGTACAAATATCAATCACTTTGATTTAGAGTGACTATATTGTTGAGCCGCTTATATAAAACATTTTGCGCAAATAATTGTGTTATTGCTATGATTATCCCTTCTAAAAATAAATTTGAATAATACACCTAAAACAATTAAAATTTTAATCTTAGTAGGAGGGATCCACTAGAGAAATAAGGGGTGTTTTTATTTCATATTTTTTATAACATACATAGTCTTACAAAAAGTTATACATTGTGTGATACATATTTTTCACGTGTAGTTTGAATGATTTTATTACACTAAAAATGTGAATATACTTACAAAGGTGACAATTATAGTTTCATTGTGCGCACTCTTGCACCCAATTCCATGATTAGTCTTCACCAAACAAATATGCTTCACAATGTGGTTATAAAATCTCGAGTAATAACTTTTTTATTTTTAATTTTTTAATTTTTTTTACTTTTATGGTCATAAATGGTATATATATGTTGAATACTTCCATAAAAGTATAGACTAATGGGTCTAAATGTGATTATAAAATTTGTGTCCCCCCGCAAGCACTAAAAAGATACACAAAATGACCTCGACCATATAATTTATGGTATTAGGGGAGGCATGGGCGTACAAGTCAATGGTTGGACATATTAACCATATCTTCTTAATCACAATTTCTTTTCTTTTAAAAATATGTAATGAGTTCTTCTCTTAAAAAAATAAATGAAAAAACAAAAAAAAATATTATTATTATTATTATTATTATTATTATTTTTTAATTTAACAAAAAAATAAAAATAAAAGTAAATTGGATAATTTGAAAAAACACATTAAATTAAAAAAAAAAAACATAAAAAAACATTAAAAAAATAAACATAATAACTTAAAAAAAAACAAAGCCAAATTTGGTTATTAACTCAAATGATTAGATGTCACTTGAGTTTATTGTGATGCTTATTGAGGAACATGTTTTGATTTGCCACTGAAAGGCGATAGTTGGAATATGATTTGGCACCTGAAGAAAAACTGAGCTCAAAGGTTCATTAGAATTCCTCCCTGTGTGCTTACAACAACCAAAAGAAACCGACAACAACTAATTCTGGAGCAAAAACAATGCATTAGTTATAGGTGTGAGCATTACTTTGGTATTATATTTCTCAGCAGATGATTATTTTGCAAAACATTAGACTATTTGATTAATTGAGCCTTATGCTAGGCCTCCCCATGTTGTTCTTTACATTGATCCCCTTAGATTTTGGTTTTTTTTGGGTCATGTATGCATTAGGTTTAGTGCTACCATTCTAGACCCATCGAAAAACCTAAGTCAACTTTAGGTTCAGGGTGTCATGCTAATTTTTCTTAGTCGCTCTCAACTCCCCAGAGTCTTACATTACCTGGGTCTTGGTACAATTTGAAAATGACACACGTGACCACTCCTTAGTAGCACCATCCTTACTCTAATTTTCTTTTGCTCCCCAATTTATATAAATGATCACACCTTACAACCGCATTAAAAAGTCTTTGAGACAAATCTTATCAAACCCGGTTTCTTTCCGAGTTTAAATTCGATCTTAATGCATGGGTGACATATTCATGCCGATAGGTGTATCTATGTTGGAATTGACTACTTTAATGATTTTTTTAATTAATTTTCTTAATTAATATTTTAATTAGATGATGTAAATTTCAAGATGCCAGTGTAGTCTAGTCGTAGCTACTACATCAATGGATGAAATTCACATCACTAACTTTCTTGCATATCTAAATCATATGTTTAAACTTTAATTTGTTTTTTTTACAAAATATGATTAAAAATTTACTGTACAAGTTATTTGTCACCATGTATCAAGATTAGAGATATGAAATTAAAAATATAAATGTTAAAACTTACATTATTGAAACCTGGTTGCATTGAAATGCATTCCCATACGTTACATTTTTAAAATATGCTTTTCAAAAATCTTAATGAACCAAATATGTGTCCTCTATTCATTAGCTTTCATCGATTGCACTTTATCAAATAGCCAAAATATTAACATGGTTTTTATAGAACAAAATAAGGTCTTTTTAAGTTATAATATCGGTTTTAGATTTTAGATTTTAAATTGTAATATAATTTATATATTTTAGGTTTTTAATTTTAATATAGTTTATATAATATTAAGTTATAGTTTTGTTAAAATAATATATAATGTTATATTATATTTTAATATTAAATTTCATATAAAGAACTGGTTTATTTTAATATTTTAAATGCCCCATATCTTCTTAATCACAATTTCTTGTCTTTTAAAAATATGTAATGAGTTCTTCGCTTTTCTTTAACCAAGTTTTGAAAAGATTTATTTGATTTAAAATTAATAAGCTTATATATATATATATATATATATATATATATATATATATATATATATATATATATATAAAAGAGCAATCAGTCATCATGTAATTTTTTAATAAACACTCTCTGTATAAATTAAAACAATGTAAAGTTCTCACGCCCTTTAATCTAATCACTAAATTCATTTTCAAAATGATGGAAGATTCACATTGTATAATCAATAATCTTTGAAAATTTTATGGAAAAAATTAAACAATTCCACATTAGATTGTAAAGTTGCTTTAAAATTTTGCTAATTCACTATGTCATTTGCCAATTTGATGTGATGAACCAAAATAAAATTAAACTTAGACACCAATGTTCAACAATGAGGAATTTGTCAATTTCAACCTAGCATGAACAAGATGAATTGAAGTTTAAGACACTCATTAATAAAACTTTAATTAGGAATCTATGGATAAAGTAGATGCCCTTTGTGTGAGGTTCATTTACCATCATATGAGTAAATGAGTATGTTATACCATCATATTTTTTTCTTTAATATTACCTCCAAATATTCATTTACCAAATAAAAAATGAATATGTTATACCATCATATTTTTTTTCTTTAAAATTACCTCAATTACAAATATTCATTTACCAATAGAAAATGAGTATGTTATACCATCATATTAATATCAACCACATTGGTAAATTTGGTTGTAGATGTATTTTATATATTATTATGGGCGTATATCAATCAAATTAGTAAATATGATTGTGCTAATAAGTATTAAGGGGTCTCATGAAAATCAATTAGTTCATGTCTCCCTTATCAAAAATGATATGAAAACCGGTCACATAAATCTAACTTATAATATCAATCAAATTAGTAAATATGATTGTGCTAGTAAGTAAATTTTTTTTTTTGTAAGCTTCGTAGTACCTTTCTATTTTCATATATATAAAGGGAAAATTGTCATACAAAATATAGCAAGTACAGTGACGTCAACCTGCCCAGAGGAAACCAGGTCTGTTGGCCACCGTAACGAGTTAAAAGTAGACCAAAACCAAAATTGTCTTATTCTTCTAGTTACAGCCTTAATTACTTAAGTATGTCCATAATATTTACAAATAAGACAAGTAGTAATACTGATAAATGCCAAAACCATAAAGAAAACTAAGCATCTAAGTAGAAATATCCTTAGAGGAATCTATAGGTGCTGGATTTTTAGTAGTAGTACCCAACACTTGTTCATTGCGTTGTGGATTTTGCAACTGGTTTTCTATCTTTCCAATCCTGTCATTCAGCTGAATCTGAGCTTTGAACATCTCATGCATGTCCAATTTCATTTGTTGCAATTCAAACAAAATTGAAGATCTGATACTTTTTTCCTCTTTGCATGCCAATGCCTTTGCAAGAAGGCATTTCATCTTCCAATACATCTTCACTGATTGCTGAAAGAGGGATACCCGACCCCGAGTGCTTCCTGGATCTGTTATGAAATCCATTTTGGAGATCTGTTCTTCCATATCTTCATCCTCACTATCTGTTTGTTGTTCCCATCCATGAATTTTATTCTTGATTTGAACCAAGTTTCCAGATTCATATACCTTTGAAATGTCCTACAACACTTGTTCATTTGACCTCCTACCTCTTCGGCTCTGTCCAGCCTCTGGATTGGTTTTCCTGCTAAAATTATCCTTCCCAGCTTGTCCTTTAACCATTTTTGCGTTCATAAAACTTGAGAGAAAGCCAAAAAATTCTTCTACCTTGTCGCCTACAAACCTGCTCCAGTGCTGGATTGTTCTCCTGTAGTAATAAAACGGTTCGTAAACCTTGCCATGAGCGGGTGTTAGTTAATAAGGAAGGATCACAATGACCCAGCTCACACTTCCAGCTAACCTGCATTAACCCGCCTGACATTGTCCAGTTGGGTTTGAAAAGCATCTACATGCAACTTAATGCGGAGAGGGGAGGACTGCCGCCAAAATTTACGAGCAGAGGGAATGTAAGGTCATTCCCACTCCCTTGACTATTAGCCTGGCATCCCGATCGGGGGTGAGATCTATCTCTGTCTAAGATACACTGTAAAGGGTATAGTTCCACATTCCAAGCTTGGTGAGAATGGTTAATATCAAGGTGGAAATTTGTGTTCTTGCAGGCCCAATTCACCAAATAATCCGTTGCCTCATTCCCTTCTCGGCGAACATGAGTAGAAATGATGTATCCTATCTAACAAAGGAGGTGGCCAATATCTTTGATAATTTTGGCTGTTCTCCAGCTTTTACTAATTTTCTGCCATGGAGTTACTTGTTGGAGTTTTTTAAGTATACCAACTGCCATTGCTGAATCCCCTTCAACTACTATTCTTTGGTAACCTTCCTGGATTGCAATGACTAAACCTTGTTTTAAAGCCATCAATTCTGCTTCATTATTAGTAATAAATCCCAATGGGTATGAATAAACTCGGTAAGCCTTGCTAAGAGAGTTTCTGAATATTCCTCCAATCCCTGCCTGTCCAGGATTGCCTTTAGAAGCCCCATCAAAGTTTAATTTCAGAAAACCCTCCGGTGGTGGATTAAAAATCAATGGAATTGAATTCAAATTAGGTTGAACCTTCCATAGTGATGTGTCCAACATTTGAGGTTTCAGATTTAGAGTAGCTAAAATTCTTGCCTTCATAGCTGTTACTGTCCAATCATCATCCACCCAACGCTCCACCAGTATTGCTTCCCTTATATTTTCCACAATAACATTCCATATTTGAGGAACTTGCCTTTCTTCACCTCTAAATATTCGATAGTTCCTTTCTTTCCATATTCCCTAAAGCACAAATCCGATAGATAGTCACCAGGCCCGATTCACCACCTCACTTTTATATCCTCCTTTTCTCCAGTTGCAAATAGTAGCACTGACACTGGTGTTATCTCTATCCGTTTGATCAAATAATTCTTCATTCAGTTGCTAAATCTCATTACAAATACAACAGTTGTTGAATAAGTGTTCAATAATTTCCTCATTATATTTACACATAATACAAAGAGAAGGACCCTGCACTCCTCTATTTTGCATATGATCGCAGGTTAAGGTCCTTTTATGACTTAAAAGCCACATGAAATACTCTACTTTGGGCCAGAATTTCACATTGCATATTTTATTCCAGATTGGTACAACAACATCCTGATGATTATTTGATTTAAGAAAATAAGCTTCTTTAATCGTAAACATACCTTTTGTTCTATAACCCCACCGTAAAATATCCTCCCCTGCTGTTGACGTTAAGGTTCTAGTTTTCAATTCTCTAGCCAATTTACTCCATTGGACCGTGGCCGGTGCATTGAACCATTGTTCCCTTGTTTTTCAAACAGGCCATTTTCCTTCCTCCCGATTATTCTAGTAATTATGAATGAGTCTTGTGGTTGGAATATTTGTAAATAAGAATATTTCACCCAAATCCAATCTGCTAAACAATTTCTCTCTTTTCTGCCAAGAGTCTTCCCAAAAAAGTGTTGTTTTCTCGCCACGAACTTCCCAAAAACTGTGCTGATGGATGAGATCCCTATTCGTCACTGCTAAATTCCAGATGTTTGATCCTTTTGGTGTAACATCTATCTTGAAATTTCCAACAATTGTTGTAGGCATTTCATATTTAGTTTCCCAAATATGTTTCCAAAGATTTGATCCACCTTGTAACCACCTCCACCAAAGCTTGGCACCCATGGCTTGATTTAGGATAAAAGAATCCTGGAGCCCGAGTCCCCCTGTTTTTTTTTATTTGATAAGTTTTTCCCAAGATAGGGGTGCCCATTTTCTAGTCTTTTGTGCACCCTGCCATATAAATTTCTTAAATAAATTAACCATATTAGTACACACTGTTTTTGGAGCTTCTCTTCCAGAGAGTTGATAAATAGGAATTGCTTGCAAAACAATCTGACAAAAATAACTCTACTTGGCGCATTGAGTGCTTTGAGGGCCCAATTCCGAAGACGGCTATGGAGGCTATTGAGAAAATCCTCCGAACTTGTTGAAGTGAGTGATGACAAATTCATTGGAAAACCAAGATATTTGATTGGAAATCTTCCTACTTGGAAGCCCAAAGTTCGTGAAATGAAATGTTCTGTTGCACCGGTGGTATTAAAAAAATAAACATTAGATTTTTCATTACTAATCATAGTTCCTGAAGCTTCCATGAAGAGTTTGAGAATCTCCAGAATAGATTTAGCCTCTATTAAAGAAACTTGACAAAAGAGCATTACATCGTCAACAAATTGTTGATGTGAGAGGGTAAGATTGCGGCCCCATAAGTTCAATCCTTTCAAACAATTATTGGCAATTTGAGCTTTAATAATACGACCAAGCCATTCAGCAGAAATTATAAACAAAAAAGGAGAAATGGGATCACCTTGGCGAAGACCCTGAGTTGCATTAAACGGTTGACTAGGAGCTCCATTAAGAAGGATAGAATAATTAGGGGTGGAGATACAAGAGAACAACCATTGCGTCCACCTTGCATCAAAACTAAAGGATAATAGAACCGCTTTCAAGTAAGCCCAGTTTAAACGATCATAAGCTTTGAAGATATCTAACTTTATCAACATACCTTTAATTTTATTCACTTTCAGAGAATTCATTGATTCTTGGACTGTTACTATCCCATCCAATATTTGCCTTCCTTTTACAAATCCCGTTTGCTACGGAGAAATAATATTGAGGAGAATTGGTTTCAACCGATTAACCATTATGGTAGACAAAATTTTATAAATAAGGTTGCACAAAGCTATAGGACGAAAGCCTGAAGGCGTTTCTATCTTAGATTGCTTTGGTATCAAGGTTATAAGAGTTGAATTCAATGCTGGGTATACATGCCTTGAACGCCGGGACTCTTCAACCGTTTCCCAAATATCTTGACCCATGAAAGACCAAGAAGCCTGATAAAATTCAGAAGTAAAACTGTCAGGATCTGGAGCTTTATGTCTAGGAAGATTTCTAACCACATCCTCAACCTCCTCGAAAGAAATACTCCGCATTAAAGCTAAATTCTGATCCCGAGAAACTAGAGAGGGAATATGAGATGTGATTCTTCTAATAGCAACTTCTCTGTTATTAATGGGTTCAGTCACCATATCTTGGAAATGTCTTACAAGCATCTCTTCCATTTCACTATGTTGATAGAATTTGTTTCCATTCACATCCTTCAAAGAAAATATTATGTTGTGTTGCCTCCTTTGAATGAGGGATTTGTGAAAGAAAGAGGTATTTTTTCCCCTTCTTTTAACCATTGCACCCGTGATTTTTGCTTCCATAAGATCTCTTCCTTTTTCCGCCTTTATTCTAATTCACTGAGAACAATACCTTCTTGTTCTGCAAGAAGTGCCATTTGTTCATGAAATATTATCTCCTGCTGGATCTGTTTCATTTTATTGTGCTAGTAAGTATTAAGGGGTCTCATGAAAATCAATTAGTTCATGTCTCCTCTATCAAAAATGACATGAAAACCCGGTCACATAAATCTAACTTATAATATTAGCTGATAAACAACCCTTCATCCCATAGTTCTAAGAATTTATTATGTGTTATGGTCAATAACCTTTTAGTCACACTATATTTTATTTTGGGACAAAACCAATTACATACTCCAAGGTCTAGCCCCCATGGCTGTAACATAATCATCTTGTGTAATTCGTTCTTTAACAAAATATTGTTATTTAGTTTGAAAATTATTCATCCCACTTTGTGATCATGCAGCAAGAAGATAATAACCTCCTCAGATGATCGACACAAAAATAAGGCTAGTTTCCAACTTTACATACTCCCAATTTATATATTTTTTTGTGGGTGTCCCTCAATTCTCCATTATAGTCAGATTTATTGTTTCTCTCTTGTGCTCAATATACACACCCCTAGGAACTGTCACCCCTCTGCCAACTTGTATTGGTCATGTTGCAATCCATACTTACCAATTTATATGCACATGCTTTCTATGCCTTGCTATCTCAGTGTGCTGATGGGAAAATCATAAGATTCGATCTCCTAGGGCTTTTGTTTTATATGTGATATGTAGAAATTACCTTGATATTAGTACATTATGAGCTTCTTTAACAAACATGATTTTAGATAGTTCTTGTTTTCATGATTATATATATTTGTGCTAGAAAATAAGTTGATGGTTGTGTAGAAATTTGCTGAATAATGAAGATTTATCCATTGAGATTATCCTGGTCATACACTAATTCAAATTCATGCATAACACATAACCTCTTCTACAATTGATCATCAATATGCGGAAATAGAAACAGTCGCATGCGCACATAAACACAATATGTAATGGGGAAAGCTTATAGCTGAAAACCCCCAGCTATTTTGTATATTATAATAGAAGAGAACATGAAACAATCTCAGTACAATACTCCTCACAAGTACTCAGTACTGTCTCCAAAAGTTACACACAAACTAGCTCAGTTTTGAACAAGTCACGGGTTCAAAACTCATCCACTAATTGCCTGCCTCTATTGCGCAATCCAAGTTGGTTGAATGAGAGATCCAAGTTCGAATCTCCTTGGCTTCAACTGTGCAATCCTCATGGGCAATCTCCTCCAATGCTTGTGCAAATCTCATGCACAACTGATGTCGCAACTAATAGCAAACTCACCCTTTCATCTACCTCTTCCACTGGTCTTCACTGAACTGTCCATGCACTGTAGTAAACTGATGTGTTCTTGAGTTGAATAATGAGTTAATAATTAGTGAATTAAATAATAATTAATTCACTCCACTCATCTCTAGTGTATTAGCTAGTTAAACTAAATACAACTAGTTCAGCTAAGTTAAACAGAACACAACTCCACCAATTGTCTCATCAACTCCACCAAACTCCACCACTTGAGTTCTAATTGAAGTCAACCATGCATGAGCTCACCAAACCCCTAGGAATAGTGTAATTCCTTCTTTCAGGTGCATGGGCCACATCCGTAGCTCCAACTGAAGTGCTGCAAGAGGATAAACTGAAGTTTATAGTCCAAATATTATTAAGGGCTAATAATATTTGACTGACCTATTTTTAGACAAGCAGTCTAAAAATATAATTCGACTTGTATGTCTAAAAATAGAGGTCCATCTATTTTTACCAACTCGACCAATCATCCAAGAATAGCATACTGCAACTCCTAGATCATGCTCCATATGTCTAAAAATAGACATAGTCTAAAAATAGACTTTGCACCAAAAATAGCCTGCGGGCCCACTTAGTGAAGGCGACTTCATTTCACTAAGCTCCATCATCTTGTTGCATTTTCAACACTCCCTCTCAACAAGATATGGATTATCTGCAACCCCTATCTTGCCTCTGTGGAATTCGAATTTTCTCCTGGTGAGCGCCTTCGTCAAGATGTCAGCATCCTGATCCTCCGTTGGAACATATGAAAGTAACATGATTCTCTGCTGCACACAATCTCTGATATGATGGTACCTGATGTCGATGTGTTTGGATCTATCATGAAATAATGGATTAGTCGAGAGTTTAATACAACTCTGGTTATCACAATAAATCACAGTAGGCTCCAAGTGCGACCCGAACAATCCGACGAGGATCTTCCTCATCCAAATAGCCTCGCATGCAGCCAAGCTTGCTGCCATGTACTCGGCCTCTGCTGAACTGAGTGCCACGGATCTCTGCTTCCTGCTATACCAGGAAACTGCTGTCGACCCGATATTGACAACTCCTCCAGATGTGCTCTTTCGGTCCGTTGGGCTCCCTGCCCAATCTGCATCAGTGAAGCCGCTAAGCTTCGCTCCAACCTCCTGTCTATACCACAGATCATATCCCGATGTGCCACTAAGATAACGCAATACATGCTTGCCTGCCTTCCAGAAGAGCTTGGTAGGCTTAACCATAGCTTGCGAAAGCTGGTTAACAGCATAGCATATATCGGGTTGTGTATTGACCAGATACATAAGCGACCCCACCAACTGTCGATAGACAGTGGCATCCACTACCTCTGTTGAAGTAGAATCCTCCTTCCTCCAACCACCAGGAAGAGGAGTCTCAACAGGCTTGCAGCCATGCATGTTGAACCTCTCCAGTATCTCCCGGGCATACTTGCCCTAAGAAACAAACAGTCCACCACTGCGCTGCCAAATCTCCAATCCCAGGAAATAATGAAGGAGGCCCAAGTCCTTCATCTGAAACTCTCTAGCAAGATCCTCCTTGCATGAAAGTATCAACAGCTCATCACCCGTCAAAATTAGATCATCTACATACAGTACAATGATCAGCAACTTCCCCTCCACCACAATCTGGTACAGGTTAGGATCCGCCTCACTCTTGGAGAATCCAAGTCTGGTGAAATAACTGTCTATCCGTGTGTACCAAGCACGAGGTGCTTGCTTCAGCCCGTACATTGCTCTCTTGAGTCGGAAAACATGCGACTCACTGCTGAAGATCTCGAAACCTTCAGGCTGCTCTATGTACACCTCCTCCTCAATGACTCCATTGAGGAACGCAGTCTTCACATCCATCTGATGGATGTGCCATCCCATCTGCGCTGAGAGAGCTAGGATTGTCCGTATGGAAGAGTACCTTGCGACAGGTGCAAAGGTCTCCTCATAATCGATCCCCTCGATCTGTGAGAAGCCATGGGCAAAAAATCTTGCCTTGTACTTCTCCACACTCCCGTTAGCCGCCTGCTTCACTTTGTAGATCCATCGTGAACCCACCACTGATTTCCCCTCCGGTCGCGGGACAATCTCCCATGCATTGTTTCTGACAATCGAATCATACTCTTCCACCATGGCATCTACCCATGCGGGTTCCTCCACAGCTTCCTCGAAAGAGGATGGCTCTGTCACGACACATTTGCTCACAAGAGCCATGTATCTAGTGTACCGGTCCGGTGACTGTCTCTGTCTGCGCTGTGCTGTAGGTGGTCCTACAACCTTCTCTGCATCTCGAGCCAGTCGCTCAGCTTCTGTAGTGCGCTTGCGCCCTCTGATGGTTGGCGCTGCATGAGTGGTCTCTTCCACCTCATGAACTTCCTCTTGTGGCTGATCCACATCAGGAAGCTCCTCCTTAGGAAATAATAGCTCCTCATCTGCATGCAAGTGTGGCTCCCTCTCAAGCGAACACTGCATGGATTTCTCCTCCTAAAATTTGATATCTCGTCGCACAACAGTCTTGCGACTGTCTGGAAAATACACACGATAATTGTGGGGCGTATCAGTGTACCCCACAAATATTCCAACCTCTGTGGTCGGATCCAACTTCTTTCTGGCATCCTTCGTCACATGCATGTAGACAGGTGAGCCAAAAATCCTCAGATGAGAAATATCAGGCCTCTTGCCAGGAAACACCTCCTCCGGTGTACTCATGCCAAGTATCTTGTGAGGACAACAGTTCTGCACATACACTGCAATATTGCATGCCTCAACCCACAAGTGAAGGGGTAGGCACTGATCATGCAACATCGCCCATGCAGCACCCACTATCGTTCTGTTCTTCCGCTCAGCAACCCCGTTCTACTGTGGGTTATGGGGTGCGATGAGCTCTTTCCGAATCCCTTCTGTGCTGCAAAAGTCCTTGAATTCAGTAGAGATGAATTCACCAACATTGTCGCTCCTAAGAGCCTTCACATGCTTTCCCGATTCCTTCTCAACCAGCGCCTTGAATTCACAGAACTTTGAATATGTCTCGCTCTTCTTCTGCATGAAGAAGATCCAGCACTTCCGAGAGAAATCATCAACAAAGATCACATAGTACTTGTGCTTTGCTGTAGAAGCTACTGAGAAAGGACCACACACGTCTGTGTGAACTCTCTCAAGGATCGTCGTGGCGCGACTATCCTTCTCGTGAAAGGTGGCTTTCACATATTTTCCCAAGGTACACCCCTTGCACTGATCTGACTGCGCAAGAGTGCCCTTAGGAAGCCCAGTAGAAATCTACTGCAGTATCTTCAAAGCGCCATGGTGAAGGTGGCCCAATCTCCTGTGCCACAGCTCGCCCCTCATCATCCCGGCTCACCACTGCTTCCGCCTTGCATGCCATTGCTACGCAGCCATCTACTTGCAACTGATAAAGGTTCTTGACTCGAACCCCTATCTTTTGGGTCTCTCCAGTTGTCTTACTGCGCAGGAAAGCCTTTCCTTCGCTGAAGACCACATCACCTTTGCCTCCAAATGAGATCAGGTTCTTCATCAATCCGGAACATGCAAAACTTCCTTCAGTATGAAAGGTTTACCAGACTCCCTCTCAAAGGAAATGGTACCGATACCAGTCGCACTGTATCTACCATCATCGCCCATCTCGATGTGCACTCCAAGATCTTTTTCCTCCAGATCTGAAAACAGATCTCGATCTCCAGTCATGTGAAATGACGCACCACTTTCCAAGAACCATACTGATCCCATCACACTTGAAACCAAGCATGCGATCAGTGAAAAATCCAGTTCAAATTGAGAAGCCAATGCCTCTCCCGCTGCAGATCCAGCAGCCTTCTTATTTTTCTTCTTCTGCGGACAATTTGTGGCATAGTGTCCTGCTTGCAGAAGAAACACTTCAATTCTTGGAAATGGTTCTGCTTTTGCCTTTGCACCATACCGAGAAGCTTTCTTGCTTCCTCTTTGCTTCTGCGCCCAGCGAAATTTTCTTCATCGATACCTTGGGCGAAGATTCAGTCCCCCGGTAGTCCGCCTGATCTCCTTCTTGCATGAGATCCGCCCCAAAGGCGCCTCCCATCCCGCAACTTCTCCCACCATTGGGATGTAGTCCCCGATAGGAACACAACTCTCCTAAGGACCAAAGGAGAGCCAGCCCCACCAAGTCCTCTTCATCGAAAGTCACCCCCACACTTCCCAGCTCATCTCTGCATTGAGTGAACTTCGTGAGGTATTTGGCGATACTGTCGCCTTTCTCCATCTTAATGTTTCTGAGCTTATCCTTGAGCGCCAGCTTCCTTTGGTCGCTCTTACTCTGGAATAGATCTATCAACGCTTTCCACATCAAATATGGAGAAGCTTTTCCATGCAGGCTGGATACAATGTGATCCTTCATGCCCTCCAACAGAATCCTTCGACATTTCGCCATCTTCTTTTGCCAAGCCTCGACTTCAGCAGGATCAGTAGGCTTTTGGACATCCATATCTACAAACTCCTTCAGCCCATTATCTTCTAATACTGCCTCCATCCGATCTTTCCATGCAACATAATTCGAACTGCCTTCAAGAGCATATTCGAGTCGCAAACCGTTGAAAGACATTTCAACTCCGACACCAAGAAAACAAGCTGCTGCAAAATTCGAATTCCAAACTCAAAAACTCAACTGCTTCTGGATCTGTGAGAAAAAATTATTTCTAGCACAGAGATCGACTGTAAGGGAATTTACTGGATATATCACCTTTCAGAGAAAGGATGGATCCGGAGGCTACCTGGCCCGTTACAGACTCTGTCTACCGAAATAAAATTGTAATCACTGTAATAGATCCCGATGATCAATTCGCTCCGATACCATGTAGAAATTTGTTGAATAATGAAGATTTATCCACTGAGATTATCCTGGTCACACACTAATTCGAATTCATGCATAACACATAACCTCTTCTACAATTGATCATCAATATGCGGAAATAGAAACAGTCGCATGCGCACATAAACACAATATGTAATGGGGAAAGCTTATAGCTGAAAACCCCCAAATATTTTGTATATTATAATAGAAGAGAACATGTAACAATCTCATTACAATACTCCTCACAAGTACTCAATACTGTCTCCAAAAGTTACACACAAACTAGCTCAGTTTTGAACAAGTCACATGTTCAAAACTCATCCACGATTTTCCTGCCTCTATTGCGCAATCCAAGTTGGTTGAATGAGAGATCCAAGTTCGAATCTCCTTGGCTTCAATTGCGCAATCCTCATGGGAAATCTCCTCCAATGCTTGTGCAAATCTCATGCACAACTGATGTCGCAACTAATAGCAAACTCACCCTTTCATCTACCTCTTCCACTGGTCTTCACTGAACTGTCCATGCACTGCAGTCAACTGATGTGTTCTTTAGTTGAATAATGAGTTAATGTTTAGTGAATTAAATAATATTTAATTCACCCCACTCATCTCTAGTGTATTAGCTAGTTAAACTAAACACAACTAGTTCAACTAAATTAACTTGAACACAACTCCACCAACTGTCTCATCAACTCCACCAAACTCCACCACTTGAGTTCTAACTGAATTCAACCATGCATGAGCTCACCAAACCCCTAGGAATAGCGTAATTCCTTCTGTCAGGTGCATGGGCCACATCCGTAGCTCCAACTGAAGTGCTGCAAGAGGATAAACTGAAGTTTATAGTCCAAATATTATTAAGGGTTAATAATATTTGACTGACCTATTTTTAGACAGGCAGTCTAAAAATAGACTTCGACCTGTATGTCTAAAAATAGAGGTCCATCTGTTTTTACCAACTCGACCAATCATCCAAGAATAGCATACTGCAACTCCTAGACCATGCTCCATATGTCTAAAAATAGACTTTGCGCCAAAAATAGCCTGCGGGCCCACTTAGTGAAGGCGACTTCATTTCACTAAGCTCCATCATCTTGTTGCATTTTCAACAGGTTGCATTAAAAAATTACTTTGATTTTAGTACATTATGAGCTTCTTTAACAAGGGTTCAAGAGGAAGTAAAAAGGAGGAGAAGAAACCATTTTACATTGCTGGCCCAAGCAGGGATCTTGAGCTGACTTGAGTTTTTTTTTTGGTGTTTATCACAATTTTTACTTCATTTTACATGAAATTATTTCATATTATGACCTTGGCATAATTTTGGGACAACACTTTATTTTTACCATGATTCATATTTTTTTATGATATGATGTTATGTGGGAGACACAAGGTGGTTCCATATTCTTGATTATATGTGTTTATAGATGTTGGCTTGCTCGATACATGTGATTATCATGATGGATATATTCTCGATGCCATATTTTATAAGTTTTGATATGGATTTACAAGGTTAATATGAACATTTTGTCGAAATAGTTAGGGACCCTACATATTTTATAAAATTAATTAATTTAAAATATTTTTTTTAATTCCTTCTCCCAAATTAAAAAGAAAAATGAGTTTAATATAATACAAAGGTTAGTTATGAGACAATTTTGTCCTTCAACTATCTAAAAGAGGTATTAAAATAAGCATAAAGAACATAAGGGGAGATGGAAAATGTTAGTGATGGGAGGTATACATAAGTATTCGAAGTTGTCATTTTTTTCATTTGATTCATTTATTCTAGAGTGCTAGAGCTTACTTGTTTTGGTGGCAACAAAAATCCTTTCAATAATGACAAGGAGAAAGTGAGTTCATCAAGTTTTTGGTTCTTTTAATAAAGGTTTTTGTTCATTTCTTGCATTAATTAGTGATGTTAGAAGGCATGATATTTCATTATAACAGTGTTGACTGGTACATTTTTGTAAAAAAAGTTGCCGATACAATCCTATCGAAAGGGTCCAAGTGGCGGAGCAATTTGTATTGCTTGATTATTTCCCATTTTGGATGTTCATGTATGAATCATGTTTCATTATTTAATCAATAATAAAAACATTTCTGACAACTGATATATTTGGTAATTTTTCTGCAATAATTTTTTCTATTTTTTTTAAAGAGAAAATCTCTCTATTTTTTTTGTAAGCTTGGTAGGACTACATCTTCAGCATGTCCAATATATCATCCCAATCAGGGCAGGGAATTGAATCGACGACTTCACATCAAGGAGTGCCTTAATAGAGCACCCAATCACTGTCTATCCAAGACCTCGTGGACAAGAGAAGATCTCTCTATTATTAGCACTTGAAATTATTATTTAATTTCACACAACATACTTGTGCAGTCTTATGGCTAACAGGGTATGATGTTTTAAAATATGCCTCTAAATTGATCTATTAATTCACTGTTAGTTCATTTTAATTTCAACTTATTTACTTTCAACAGTGTGTATCACCATTTATATAGTTCTCTTATGTTTTTTTCACTATTGTGAGCAATTTTCCTTTATTGTTGTACAAATCAACTATAAATACTTTTCTTCTATTTCATTGTAAAAATTTGTTGTAAATAACTATAGTTTAATTATGGGCATAAAACCATGGGCCTAATCCCATTATCTAACCAACCTAGTGAGATTCAAGGGTGTTAGCAACACAGCATAAAAACTTCACCTTTCAACATATATAAGGGTCAAAATGAAGCCTCAATATTTTCTTTTTGTAGCGTAGTGTGTGGCGGTTTTCTCCTTTTCGTGGTGCAAAAACATTCATTTTTTCCAAATTAATAAGTTTATTCTCCAAGTCCAATAAAATTGAGGGCTCTAAGAATTATAAAACATGGAAACAACATATGGAAAGTAATTTAATTTATAAATAATTATGGAAGGACATATGTAATAGTGATGAAATGCCAAATAAACCCATTAGTGTTGGTCCACTAGATAACTTGAAAGTTAAGGAAGAAAATTCCTTAACATTAATACAATCCTTAGTAAATGAAGTGATGTTAATTCATATTGAAAACACATCAAATGCTTGGCTTTGATAAAATATTTCCAAATATGTTTTTGATACACAACATGAAATAAAATGAGTTGATCTTCAATAAATGTTACTTCAACAAAAACTTGAATGAAGGAGGGGATCGACTTGAGTATATTTCCAGACTTAAAAGCATTAAAAAACAATCATTAAGGAATGATTTACTCTTGTAGAAGATAGTTTGATTGAAACTATCTGAATTGCAGGATTTTCATCCTCTTGCAAACACTTCTTGGAAATTTTATAGTTAACAAGAAAGTTGGACAAGACATCACTTGATTAGTTAAGTGAAATTTTAGATTAGCATGATACAAAATTTGGGAAGAAGAAACAAGTGGCTGAAAATGTCTTCTTTATAGGTACAAGCTCAAGGAAATCATCAATTAAAGGTTCATGAGGAATAGTAACTTAGATGATAATGGAGGATGAAGAAATACAAATCAGTGGTCTTATAGAGGAAAAGGCCAAGGGCATAGTCAACGAAGAGGAAGAAGTAATTTTCAATAGGTGTCAAATAACTTTAGAAGAATTCAATCACAAATTACTCTTAATCATAGCTAGAAATATGCAAGAGGTTGAGATTTAAGTCAAGTTATACAGAAATGACGCAACAAGGTTTGTCAGTATGCAAATTTTTTTCTAAGTCTAAATGACAAGCTATCAAAATTTAAGCAACAATCAACTTCATTACAATATGAAAATGATTAAATAGATGATAATTTTAAATATTTATTCACTGCTTTTCAAAACAAAAAATTAAGAGCTTTAATATTTCCAATTTCTCTTTTAGGAGTGAGTATGAACATGCATGGATACTAGATATAAGTGCTACTCAACATGTGAACTTCACAAAAAACTTCTTTTGGAAATTTGAGGAATGTAGATTAAATTCAATCTTGTTAAATGATGATACACCACACACACTAAATGGAAGATGCATCATTAATTTTTTTTCTCCTTCGAATGGGAGAGAATGATTTCAAATGTTTGGTATGTACCAACAATAAAAAGTAATTTGTTGTCCTTTGTAGTGATTCTACATGCAAGACTTAAAATGATCATGGAATATGGATTAGTAAAAATCAACTCCACCAAAGAAAGTTTTAAGAAAATAATGATAGGTTATGAAGATGATAAGTTACTAAGGATGAAAGGGAAAGTCATTCCTTAGAACAAAGATTTTGAATGAATAGTAAGTCCAAATATTTAAACCATCATATTATGGCATGTACAATATGGACATTTAAATTTAGACAATCTCTCTTAGCTATAAAAATAAGGTATCATTAAAGGATTACCTACTTTTAAAAAGTAGAATACAAGTTATAAAGCTTGCATTTATGAGAAACAAAATTGAGAGACATTTCCTATGGGGTCATGGTGAATGAAAAAAGATTTACAGGTTAAACAAAGTTACCAGCTTAACAATAAATTTACGGAGTTATCATTTTTTTGGAGGTAACATAAAATCATGTCTTTCATGCTAATTTTGAAAAATGAGGATAAACATCACTTTTTTTCATTTTAGGGTTAAAACTTCCAATAATTTTCAACCATAAAATTAAAAACCAAATACCATGATTACGAAATACATGAAAAACCATGTTAAAATGTAAGAGTGGTGATGATACAATAGTTTTTTTAAGGGCTAAAATCAAACATTTTCAATCATGGAATTAAAGACCAAATATTGTGACTATGAAATACATCAAAAAATATGTTGAATGAAAAAATGGTGATGTAACATCACCATTGTTTTGGAGTTAAAATTCAAACATTTTTTAACCATGAAATTAAAGACCAAATATCATGAATACAAAAAACTCTAAAATTCAACACCTAAAGTTTGCCATTTTTTTTTTCTTTCAAAATTTTCTTTTCTAAGTGTTTTTAAAATATTTTGTTTTATTTTATTTTATTTTTCAGGTTAAAATTACTAATTAATTGATAAATTTAAAAGCTAGCGTGGAAGTTTTTGTTTTGCAAAACCCTAGCAACATTTCCCTTATGTTGTTGTTGTTGGCTTCTAGATATGGGAGGATAGATACTCCTCCTTTTCCTCTTTCTCTTTATATTGCTAGCTTCAATTCCATGATCACCAATGACAAAAGATTTCAAAGATCAAATCCTTACTAATTGTGAAAAAGTTGGATGATGTCCCAAAAATTATTTTCCATGCCAATCAATCATGCATGATAGGGGTCTTATTGGGAGGATTATGGGATTTTGGCCATTATCACACCCTCTAAACCAATGGTTGGATAAAAATTAGAGGGCCAAGATAGAGGGAAAAATCTAAGTATCCTTATACAACAGGGGTTTTTTTCACCTCCGTCTTTAAAAAAATAATCATTAGCAATGGACCTTACTTTATGGGAACTCAAGGTTTGTATTTAGATCGACGGGGTCTATATTTTAACCTATAAAATGATGTTCCATTAGCTATACTAGTTTGGCTAAGTTTTGATATATTCCTCTTCATTGTTGGAATTAAGAAACCTTCAAGAATATTGGTAATGCTTTGGGTAGATATATTGATTAAGCTGAGCCACAAGAAGGAATGTGATCTTGTATTTGAATTTGTGTTGAAGTGGATCTAGATAAGGGTTTACCAATATCAATCAATTTCCAATTAGACAATTGGATTCATTATCAAGAGGTATATTATGGCCAACAACCATTCAAATGTAACATTTGGCATGAATATGGGATTTTTTCTTATATTATATGTCCATATATGGAAAATACCTAGAAGAATAATGAAGATGACGATCAATGGAAGCAACTAAAATGAAGAAAGGGAGATCTACAATACAATGCATCTGCAAAACCTTAGAAAGGTAATGGATTAGGATTTAAAGGTTGGTCTTATCCAAAAATAATTGTCCACTACAAGTGAAGGATCTTCGTTAAGTAAGATTAAGGTGTTAAAATTATGCAACTGTGGTCAAATTCCACCTTGGAAAGCTCAAATAATAGAGATGATGATTGCACATAATTCCTCTTTTCGAGAGGACCAAAATCGACCTAAATATCACCTCATTTGGATAAGAAGAAGTTGGATTTTGAAATTATGAACCCACTCAGGAAAATTGGATTAGGTCGGCCCTATTACATGTGCATATTAAATCAAGTCGGTCCTAAAGCAATTTGGACCCCTTGGAAGGCTATAAATACTAGTTCCCTCCACCTCATTTGGACGCAATGATGAGGCACTCTTCTCTCTTTGTTTTTGGCTCACATAGGTATGAGGTTCATTTGCAGAAGATTTGGTTCACTTTGAGGTGCAATTGCAGGGTGTGAGGCTCATGTCTCTGATTTAGGGTTTTGGACCCCAGTCGCAGGTACAAAAATAGAATATTTCAACCTTGGCCTCTCAATCCTCGGCTCATGAGTGCGACTGGAGCCTTCTAGTCGAATAGATCCCCCTATGTGCATGCGACCAGAAGGTTAGGGTTCTCGTAGTCACATCAACTCCCAGTCGCATACTTCCAGGCTCATCAGTGTGACCATAAATCCTAGTCACATGCATAACTCTTCCTCAGTGTGACTAGAGCATCCCAGTTGCACACACACCACGTCCTCCATACAACCAATAGATTAGGGTTTCTGAAGTCCTGTTTAGACTCCCAGTCGCATGCTTTCCTAACTTAAGGGAGCATATGGGACCCTATAGTCGCACGAATGACTTCTCCTCCCTCCGATCGAGGACTAAAAGACGAGGTTTAGTATTCTGAAGATTTCGCTCAGTGACCACAGGTTTTGGAAAATGATTGTAGTCAGTGACAATTCAGTACAGTATTCAAAATAATATTTGAGAGTGTATACAATGTTGGATTCATTTCATGAATGTTGTAGTTGTTTTGCTGGTTAGTTGTATAGATGAAGATATGGATCATTATACTCTCTTTTGGTGAATCATTTGATAAAAATATAAGAAGAATAATTTGCAAGGGTTTCCCCATAGTGGGCTTTTCCCTAGTCTTAGACCAATCCTAGTGTCTCTATGTGTGCATGATTTTCTTCTAGTGTTCCTTTATGTTCTGCTGCATTGATGATGATGATATCGTTCTTTCTACATAGGTGCATATGACGATGAATAATGATATAAAAATGAATGATCTTATGATGTTATGGGGTGAACTTAATGTGTTAATGAAGAAATGAAATTATCAAAGCAAAGAACAATACATCTATATGAAAAATTAACATGGTATCAGAGCTGTGCTGAAGAAAAGTCATGGAGATCACCCCCATAAAGACACTTTTGATGGAAGCATGAAGAGGATGGTGGAGACCTAAAAATAATTCTAGGGTTTGAAGAAACCCTAGGCAATTTTTTCATAAGGGGTTGATGGTTAGGGTTTGAGAGAAACACTGGTTTATGGCAAAAATTTGAGATATGAATTCTAGAAACCCTAGCATGGTCAAAGTCAAGGTGTACAAGAAATTATGACAGATTTGATGAAGCCCTAGATGGGATAGTCTCTAGTATGCCTAGTTGTTGATAAAGTTGATTGAAGGCAACATTTTTATGTGGAAAATGGACAATGATGGCTCTTGAAGGTTGGTTCAAGAGGGATATGATCACCTATCATTGAATATAAGTATTTATAGACTTGTGATGCTTCCCTATGTATTTACTTTTGTTTAGACTTATAGATCTAATTATTGTTTTGACTATTACTCATGCTTCCTGCACATATATATATATATATATACTTGATGTTAATAGAACCTAAATGAATTCATGGTTGAGATGATTCATTCACATTGAGTTGATACCAAGCATCCTTCAAGATATCTGCATAAGATGATCTATTCTTGATATAAGATATTATTAATATGATTTGTGACTGCATGGAAGTATTTTTGATATTTGAGATTATTAGCACATTTGGATGCGACTTTAGTATGAGATCTGCCATGATATCTTGGATGAGAGGTCCATAGCATGACCGAGGTTGAATACGATGTTGCTAGCATGGATAACTATAAGGCAAGATGAAGAAGCTCCTTATAGAGTTGTCTGAGCATGATCGAAATATGACATGGATACATTATGATGACAAAGAGTGGGATCCGATTGATAGAGAATCCCATATATATATATAGTTGGGATCAGATACTCTCATATTTTGAGATAATGCAACTGTACGAGACAATCTTAAGCTTGTGGTTGGCACCTCCTTTAGAGGGAAGATCAATATGGTATACTTTTGTGATTTATATGATTATTTATGTTCTAACATGATATGTGAATTTATGTCTTGTATAAATAGGAGACCGTTGCTATTGAGACATGGTGATTACCATATATGAATATGATGAGAGCAGCACTGATCAAGCACACTAAGCTAAATCTTGCTCCCATTCTAAGTTCCCAGGGTGTGGAATTGAGATGAAGGGCCCTTGGGGTTGAGAGAAATATGGAAAATAGGGTCATATATGTTTCTCCCCTATCTTTCACCTGTGGGATGTGTGTGATCCTTGTCCGTTTTGACAAGTCAAATATCTCCCCCACCTTTTGTCGTTGTAGCGTATACCCCAGTTGGCATCATACCTACAAGTAGGGGTTGTTGGGATTGTACCTCTCCGTCTGGCCAACATGTTGAGGAGGCTTGGAGGCATGTGATACTTACCTATTGTCAAGTCAGGTCCCTTTTCCAAGCCAGATTATGATGCAGGTGTTCTACCACGTGACTACTTAGAGTCATCGATGGGAAGATTAGTAGGTAATAATATTGGGTTGAGATGACCCTATGAAATTTCGAGTTGAGAATGGGCTCCTTGATGTGATACCAAGGTTGCTATATGCTCCCCTGTGTGGTTGGATATCCTCTTTCTAAATATGGGGTCGTAGTAGTAGCTCCCCCATGAGATTCCGGGTTGAGTATTAGCTCCTTGATGTGGTTCCAAGTTGAGATGTGCTCCTTGATGATATGATATTTGATGATGATATGGATCGTAGGTCTAAATCCCCACTAATATTCCAGGTAATATCCCACTGGAAGAGTTTTCAGATCGCATTCCGATGAATAAAGGATGGTAGCTTATGCTCCCCTTCGATGGAAAATTCTTCTTCTAGATTCGATGATATTCAACACATGAGTAGGGAAAATCAAGAGATAATCAAGAATAAGCAAGAGATAGATCGATATGAGCATTGATGATTTGAGATGATGAAATACTTGAGATGGTCATGACATGATGACATCATGACAGGATGATGTGATGATCAATAGACATATATTAGTAGGTGGAATTATCCCTAGTTGAAAAAAAGTGTTAAAATTATGAAACTATGGTAAAATTCCACCTTGGACAACTCATATGACAGAGATGATGATTGCATTGAATTCCTAATTTCGAGAGGAACAAAATCTACCTAAATATCACCTCATTTGGATAATAAAAAGTTGGATTTGAATTTATGAACCCACTCATGAACATCGGATTAGTCGGCCCCGTTCACATGTGCATATTAAATCAGGTCGGCCCTAAAGAAAAGTGGACTCATTGGAAGGCTACAAATACAAGTTCCCTCTAGCTATTTTAGACACAATGATGAGACACTCTTCTCTCTTATTTCTTGGCTCGCACAGGTCTGAGGCTCATCCGCAGAAGAATAGGTTTTCTATGAGATGCAATTGCAGGGTATGACACTCGCATATCTGATTTAGGGTTTTGGACCCTAGTCACAGGCAAAAAACTAGAATATTTTGACCTTGGTCACTGTTGGCTTGATGGGGCCTACAACTATTTTCAAAGTGACTGCGCAGTCCAACAAAAAGCACTATTACCAGCCCTTTCGGAAACGACCTGCTTGCGCATATCGAAGTCTAACCCGGGGCAATATAGGGGGATGCAAGAACCAAGTTTATGCATCCAGAGGGATAGAGGCCACACAATAGGTCACTGTATTTAAATTTCTTTTTCTTAATATTCCTATCATGCCAAGCATTCTCCCTCTCCTTCTAGACCTACTGATGAAATCCAACGATGAACTGATGTTTTTCCAACTCGAGCAGTTGTTCCAATCTCTGCTCCATAATTTCGCTGTCCGCCATATTCCTCACTGCTGTGATGCAAAGACTAGGTACATTATATTCCATCGACATCATTTCTTCCTAGCCATACACTACTCGGAATGGGGTCTGACTTGTCAGCTTCTTACAAGTAGTTCTCTAGGCCTATAAAACATCAGGAATGCATAGATCCCAGTCATTTCTGTTAACATTGCATACTTTTGTGAGCTCATTCTCCAGTATTTTTTTGAAAGCTTCTACTGTGCCATTTCCCTGGAGGTGGTATGACGTAATCTTGTGGTGACCCACGTGGAATTATTTAGTCAAGGCTTCAATGGTGCTATTCAGGAAATGCGTACCTCTGTCGCTCATCAGGATTTTTAGACAACAAAACCACATCACAATATTCTCAAATATGAACTTCGCCGCCAGGTTTTCAATAATTATTTATTTGTTGCACCTCAGCTCACCTATCGAGGTAATCGATTGCAGTAATAATGTACCGCAAACACGTCTTTTTTGTCCGGAGGATCGATTGGTCCCACAAAATCAATCGCCCATTTATCGAAAGCTTGTAGCGTAACTTGGGGTTGCAGAGCCATTTCATCTCTTCGCGATGGTGTTCGAGTTGTATGACAAACATCACATGTGATACAATACTCCTTCGAATATTTATGTACCGTAGGCCACCATAATCTAGTGCGCAGAATCGTCTATGAAATAGATTTTCTTGCGTAGTGACCTCCAGCTACTCTGCCATGTGCTTCAACTAGTATGCTGTGTCATTCATGCTCATGAACATATCTTCACAAAATCTCATTAGCCCCCATTTTATAAAGGTGTCTTGCAATTAGAGTAAAATATGCTGCCTTTGTGACCAACTCTTTCCTCTGCTGTGTAGTGTATTCCGCAGGTGCGATTCCCGTTGAAAGAAACTGAATGATATCCATGAAATTATCATCTTCAAACTTGATAGCGAAAAACTGCACATCCGGTAATCCTTCCTCAAGATTGGTCGGTTCCTCCCCTATCTCGATTCTTGACGGATGATTTGGTCTGACATTTAAACGTCCTAGCTTAACAATTACTTCAAAATCATATTCTTGGAACAAGAGTAACCATCAGAAAATATCCCCCCCCCCCCATCACATGATTGTTGACTGGTAATTCAAAGCAAAATGATTTGTGAAAATTTTGAAGTGCACACCCAATAGATAGTGCCCTAATTTTTGCAGCGCATATACCATTTCCAACCCTTCACGCTCTATGGTGGAGTAGTTCCTCTCTGCTTTAGAAAAATTCCTGCATGCAAAAGCTACAGGGTGATCAATATATCCTTCTTCAGGTTGTGCTAACACAACTCCCAAAGCTATGCAAGACATATTGACATGTAAATGAAATGCCTTCTTCCAATCTGGGAAGATGAGAATAGGTGAAATCACCATATTTTATTTTAGTATATCAAGACTCTTAGAGCAATCATCATCATAGTAATTATTTACATCTTTCTTTAATAATTTCTCCATGGGCATAATAATATGCACGTATGCCTTAATGAACTTCCTGTAATAGCCTGTATGTTCGAGCGTCATATGTGGTTGTTTTATAATTTTTTGGGGTTCCAAACTGATAATCACGACAATCTTCGCAGGGTCTAGCATCAATCCCTGTTTGCACACAATATGTCCCAACAAAAATACCATATGGTACACAAAAAATTCACTTCTTCAGGTCTAATGAGATCTAATACTTCCTACAAGTATCCAACATCAAGCATAGACTAGAGACATACTTATTTAATAGGCCAAAGATTGTCCAGTCATTTAAATATACTTCCAAGAAGTTGTGGATATATTCTTTGAAATCTACAACAAAAACCTTGGAAAATGTAGCTAGTGCACTCTTTAAACCAAATGGCATGACAATGTCCTGAAATGACCCCCACGCAGTAGAAAAGGTGGTCTTGCTCCTGTCTTACAACACAATCATGATTTGATGCTACCCTGAGAATCCATCCGTAAATGAGTAGGCTTCCTGCTCACCAACATTCTCCAATACCTCGTCTGTGAATGGTGTCAGAAATGGATCGTGGATACATGCATCATTCATCTTGCAAAGATCAACACAAATATGTATCTCGCCCTTAGTATTATTTTCTTCAACCACTGTAGGGATAACCCACTCAGACTCCTCGATTGGTTCAATGATGCCAGCATCAAGCATCTTGTCGAGTTCTTCCCTCACTTTCTCCTTGTACTTTGGGTTCAACCGATATGGGCGTTGCTTGACTGGCTTCGCATCAGACTTCAAAGTGATGTGAATCACTCCTAAATCACACAAAATGCATTTTAATTATGAGAATTTTGTAGGGAACATGTCCTGGTATTCATACAGTAGTTTAGTGACCTTGTTGACTGTGTCATCATCCCAATAGTCCCCTATCTTGGAAAATTTGGGCTCCACCCCTGAGCCTATGTTGATTTGTTGAGTCCTGACAGGTTGTGCTACATATGACATTGCAATCTTGGGCCTTGTAACCTCGTGCTATCCTTCTAACTCTGGAATATTAATGTTGCGCGTATCCTCCTCACCTTCGGCTGTGGTCAAATTGTAACATTCACGGGCTTGTTCCAATTGTGCAGCCCAATTAGGCTGTACCAATGTCCTTGGCTCCTTTATAATTCGAAATATCCCTACCTTAAATTCTTAAAGGGACTCATTAATACATTTCCAGCCATCAAAAAAGCTATAAGTTGACAAGAATCCTTCTATCATCTCATCCCAATCAATATTTCCATGGCGCAGCTCTGTTTCCAGATACCATTGTTGAGGTATCAACTCCACGGAATGAAAGAACATGTGCACCCATTGTGGCTAAGGTTCGATGCCCCAAGCTTCAGTCTAATGAGCCAAGTGCTCGTGAGGATCCTTCTGACCATCATACTTCTCCGCGATCTTCATATCATCATGCCCAAATCTCAGCCTTATCAACTTGCAAAACTCCTTCCATCCTCCTAAAATTTCTCTATGTGTGCCCCACCATCGGGATGGAGTAAACCTCAATGTGAAGTCCAAAGATTCGTATCTTTGGTCCTTAGGCTCCTTTTGCTAAAATTATTCCAAAAACAAGATAACATTCCTTGTTGTTATCATTGGAAAATCGAACAAGAAAAGATGACATTATTAAATGTTAGGTAGAAGGATTTACAAGGCTGAGGCACATTAAAGAATCTGAAATTTTTTAAAAATCTCTAAGGTCCAGAGGAAAAATCAAATTTCGCACTCAAGGCACTGGAAGAATGTGCCTTTGCACTCATTTTTCTTTGAAGTGCACCTTTGCGCGAATTTCCCTCAAAAAGTCGCACGGACCTGAGGGTGGTGGAAGTCACTTTTCGGGACCACAAGGCACACTCCAGGAAAATGATCCCACACTTGAGGCCACCCAAGGACAACCGCCTAAGCCTCCTTGGGACCTCAAGGGAGAACACAAAGGAATCAAGTGGCACACAATGGAATCAACCCCCTCCCTTGGGTCACCATCCATCAATGTAACAAGAGAGGGAAGGAGAATTTGAAATCATCTATAAAATGCCACCAAGAGATGAACAAAGGGAGAGCACATTGTTATGTTGGCAAAAATTGCTTTGAAGCAATCTAGCAGTGTGAAATTTAGAGCCGGAGTAGAGAGGGGATTTGGTTGTTGGCCATCCAAAAACTTCAATCCTTTAGAGTAGAGAGAGAGAGATACCTTTCACCAAGCATCTAGGAGGTAAAAATGTCCTTGCATCGGGTCTTAGAACTCCATAGTTCTAAGGGCCCCTTGGCAAGTGTGTAAACGTACTATCTTTCTTCCTAACAACAAGAAATAAGAGGGGACATTGATGCCACCGTTAGTATTATTGTTGTGTTTGAATCTTTATGAGATTTTGAGTTTATGTTTAGTTTAGTCTTGTTTTATCTCTACATATGCATACTATATCATTATTTAGTGTGTTTATTGTTTTATAGCATGTTCACTAGCCTGCTAACTCTTTTGTTTATCGGTTTGTGACCAAAGCTTAGAGGCAACAACCACTCCTCTTAAGAAATTGTGGATTGGTACACTTGTGCACCAAAACCACCACCACAGGATTGGAAACTCCACTGACTTTACTTTTTCTAGTCAATGTGGTTGCGCCTGTTGCAGGGACCTTTTCTCTTCTCTGAAGTGTTGGTTGGAAAACCCCTCTCCTCTTCTTCTCTACCTATTCACCCTCAGTGAAATTTTGAAGTTTAGAAGCTCCATAAATTTTTTTGCAGGAAATTTGCGTGCATTTCACATAGACAGACACACCCTATTGTGCGTGTTAAACACTAACCTGCACGATAAATTTCACACCTGTGTGAGACTTTTGTGCGCGGAAACCAGAGGTGGAAAATATTTTCTATTTTCCTCAATTTCCCATTTTTAAAGTGACTGGAAGCCAATAAAAAAACTACTAGCACTGTGTGAGGTTCCCCATGACTTTTTAAAACTCGTTGTTGGCTGCATTTGAGTAGTGCTAGGTGCTATTTTTAAAATTTCAAAGTTTATTTTCACAAAAAACCACATAGTTAAGTAGGGGGGAATTTACTTTCAATCTGAAATTACTTATTTTTGCGAACATAGACACCTAAAAACACATAGATAATTAGCTGGAGTAAGTGGACCTAATCCACATATGCTTAGCTCGTTTTCATTTTTCCTAGTTTAAAGTCATTAATTTTAGTTTAATTTTGGCACTAGGAGTTGGGACTAGGAATTAATTATCTGAAGAGAAGAAAGTAATCTTTGCTACCTTTGCACCTTTTGGTGACCCTAGGAAAGCATATGAAAGCTCTCTTATGATAATTTTCTATCGCCCTTTAGTTGATCACTTAGATTAACTAGGAAACATTGTAAGCGGCCCATATCCGCACATGATTTGCTTATAGCAAGGAACAACCAAACATAGATTAATAGGGGATGTGTAAAGGATCATCGCATATTTGCATGTTAAAACTATGTGATTGTTCACTTCTTTCTCACACACTTCCACACCATAAGTGAAGTAAAGCCACCTTAAAACTAACCTAACTAAACTCATTAACTCTCCCCATAGGGGCCATAAGAGAAATTATAGTTTAGGTTAGGACTAAGGGGGTAGGCATACAATAAGCCACCTTGGTCAGTTTACACCTTGAAATTTAGAAGTTGAATTTTTAGGGAACTTTAAAATCCATCTATCCGCCCAGGGAAAAGAAAACCGGAGCGCCATAGTGACTCGATTAAGAGGGGGTTAAGCTTAGGCCCCAGTGCATGTGGTATTATTTGGGGCTACCTAACCTGTCTAATACTCAGTACTGGTAGCTGATTTACCAAGAAGCTCAAGACTCGAACGATCACGTGGGAAGATGGCACTTACTGGCCAAATCTAGGGCATCCTTCCCTATAGGTGACGATGCAGACAACACTAGATCCTCTGCCCATTACCTTGGTTGATTCTTCGACTGCAGGAAGGTGTCGCCAGTTCTTTCGGGACGTTAGCCCCAATACCCATCAGAAGATATCTTCACAAGAACCAATTACTATTGAGAGTGTGAGGATGTATAGGTCTTTAATATTTTGAGTATCATGCGCAAAACAACCAAAACCACTTTTTTGATTGCTTGATCACATAGAAATAATTTAAAGAAAAATTAACTTTTGTTTTCTCTTTGTTTTATGTATGTGATCACCATTTTTTCTTTGATAATTCACCTCTAATAGAACTAAATATTTTTTTCCAAAACCATACCTAGTCGAAACCATAACGGACCCAACGAGAGCTCGTCGATCTAAAAAAAATTTGGACCTCCCCCCATTACCGGGAGGATTTCTAGGTCTTTCTCCATTTAGGCGTCAAAGATGGAACAATGCCACCCTTTTCGATTCATCCTTTATTGGGGCATATTTAGTTGGGAACCCTCGACAGTCACCCAACGCCACACCAATGGACACCCCCACAGGGTCACCACATACCACTCCTCCCACAACCCCTAGGGGGCAGAGGAGTGCTACCCATTCGGGAAGCCAAGTGAACACGTAGCCGGGTACATCATAGACAAATCCCATATCTAACCATAACACTGTGTCTTCACAGTGTGCAATGGATCTCAACCAACAGTCACCATTATTATCATCGTTGAATTACCTGATCTAGCCAAGTTAATGAATGACCTTATTGAACACAACCCAACATGGCCCCCCATGCCCATGAAGATCCCTTCAGACATTTCAAAGTTCAAAGGGAAGAAAGCGAAAGACCCAGGAAATCACATAAATACTTTGCACCTGTGGTGTTCATAGAACAACATCATTGATGATACTATTTGGATGAGACTATTTCAGCACACCCTAACCGGACCAGTTGCGAAATTGTATGTGAAGCAACCCTCTGCTACAAATTGAACCTTTAGTGCCCTCGCTACCACGTTCCTAACGTATTTTCAGTTACCCAAGGATGGAATTACTGACACACTTTAGACGGACACTAGTTGTCCATATCTCGGACCATCTCCACGAATGGTGACAACGTCGTAGTTCGTGCAAAGCCAAACTTTATGATCAAGTTTTGCTGGAACTGTTCCTAAAAAATATCACTACAAAGATTTTAAAAGATGTAGCAACTCAAAAGCCTTTGTCCGAAGAGGACGCCATCAATAAGGCCCAACAACTCAAGCTGATTTACATGCAGTCGGGATATATTTACAATATCCTACCTAACACCCCGCACTTGCAAACTTACAAATAATTTCCAGGCACATCGAACTCCATAGACGGATTAATCAGGTCACTGACCCAAAATCACCTAAGCAACACTATTCAGAACCTCGGTTACACATATGATTCTAACCAAAACATCCCACAACCCGGCTACTAAAGTCATCATGCACCTTTGCAAAACATGACCAATAGGGCACAGTCGTACCACCATCAACAAGGAGGTCCATATCCTCCGACTGAGGGGACCCAGTACGTAGCTAGAAGTGAAGACGGAAGAGATCCCACCCAACAACCATTCACAAACCAAGGAAAAGGACCACAATATGCCTAGTCCTCAGCACAAAACCCACCCATGTATAATAATGCAAGGTAAACTTTGTGCAACCTTCCCAAGCTCAACCGCACCAATCATACAATCAAGAGAACCCTAGCTATCCTCCTAATGCGGAAAGGAAAAAAGAAAAAAAGAAACCTAAGGGAAATCCTAGACAGGGGACAACAATCAAAAACACCCTCTACAATATCAAGCTAGAGGAAACTCCAACCGAAATCAAAACCAGGATCCAAACAACTCCCAAGGGCAGAAAAAGAGGGTGAATGTTCAGACCAACCACTCTTGTGCAATTTGTGGTGAGTACGGCCATTACGCTCACCACTGTCCTGATCTCCCTAAGCTGAAGAAGCTTCAAGGTAACCGTGGACAAGGAGGATCCTCAAAGCAGACATATTCCATGCAAGAGCCCTTCCCCCATCAAGGGACAATTAACACTCAACAATAGAAAACAACTCCCGACGAGTAAAAAAAAAAAAAGCCATGAAATCTACATGATTGGTGAAGAAATTATTTTTTAGACACAGAACCAAAATTATGATACACCACCAGACACCAATTCATCAGGGGCCAGCACGAGTGCACCAACAAAACCATTGACCATATCAAAGATACTTATTAAACCTTTTCCAAAGATGGCCAAGGGACCAACTAGCCGAGCAGGAAACCATTCCAAAGCGGCCCATAACTATAGCATTGTGGATGATTTAGCCCAGTCTCTCGCCGCCATGTCAGCCTTTGAGGTATTACAATCATGCCCAAAGTGAAGGAAAGCCTTAATTTCCGCATTAGTCGCCATCCACCCTGTTGATTCGTGCCTAATGGCTTTCGATCTAGATAAAGCCACCCCTAGGCTTCCTTCGATGGTCGCCTCTAGATACCCCTGTCAGTTCAAAACATCATAATTCGCCAATGCATCATTGACAAGGGTGCATCCACATGCATCATGTCAAAGAACGTCTTGTAGAGGTTAGGGTCTCCTGAACTAAAGCCATCATACATCACACTTAGAGCATTTGACGGGCACCCATCAGCTCCTGTTGGTCTCTACCAAAATGTCCCAGTATACTTAGCCGCCAAGATAGTCCTTATAGACATTGAAATCTTGGATGCTCATCTGGACTACAATATACTCCTTGGCTAGAGAAATATGTATGCCATGTCAGCCATAACCTCTTCCATATTTCAAACCATGATGTTCCCCCATGAGGATCACATCATTAATGTTGACCAATTGACATACAACGAGAAGCGATCCCTAACAAATACTATTGCTGTCCTACCCTATGTAGACACATCTGCAGAGACGCTTACACGGTACTAAGAATATAGCCTCGGCCAGTTCAAACCGTCGTCCATCATTGGGTCATTCCTAGGAGATCCCCCTATTATACTAGAATCATAATCTGATGTCACAGAGGCCCTGGTGTGCATGATTTCCACATCGAGCGTCGAATCCAGCCAAGAGATGGAGACAAGCAGTAACGACACCGAGTCCTCAGCCACGACAACTTCTCCAGCCTATGCCAACTCCCAAACTCCTTTCCTCTATCCCCCAGCTGGTTTTGTGTCACAAAAAGACTTGGCCACTGTGGTGTTACCAAACTTATCATTTTCAATTCCAGTTTGGTACCTGGTTCCACCTACCATGATAGGAGCCACACACATCACCTCTATAGGGTTAATCCCCCTCAGTCCTAAGGAAGCCCCATCTGTAAAGGACAGTGTTGAAAACATCCATTCAAAGGAAATTCCCATTGCAAAACCGATGGTTACGACCAAGAACACCAGTAAAAGAGAGAAGAAGGTAGAGAATCCCACCATGCAATGAGAATTACAATCTTGCACCATATGCGACATAGTAGGCCACCCCACCCACATCTGCCTAGAACTGGATGAGTAAAAACCGCTCCTTCGCTCTATGGTAAATATTGCGTTAAAAAGTTCCCGTAAAAAGGAACCAACCATCAAAAATCAAGGCAAGGCATTGCGTACTAATCACGCATGCGCTATCTGTGGCCATTATGGGCACTACACCCATCATTTCCTAGAAATTCCGCGATACAGGGATGCCTTACACGCCATCGAGAAATCCTATCAAGAGGATCCCTCCATCCAGTCAACTGGAGAAGAACCTCGTGTCATTTTATACTTGTAGGACGCACAGAAATCACCTGAAAGACTCTCAACCATTCCCCCTCCCCCTATCGAGCGTTGTGCACTCTATAATGAATGCGATCATTTCATCGCTGAGTGTCCAACCCTAGAATTGTTTCAGCGATGGCATCTAGTCCATGTAATATATTGCGCTGACCTTCTAGCCACCAAGTATTCATGTCAAATATGCGGTGGCAATCACCCATTACGCCATTGTCACTATATCCCTAGATTCTGTGCGACGCTAACTAGTTTTCACTTAGCCATTGTTTGCCTCTCCCTTGAAGACGACTTTGACACTGAATCCATGGATAGCTCGATGACACAAGAGGACGTGATGAGTAGATCCATCCTCTTCCTATTAGCTGAAAAGCGGCGAGTTGGGGAACCCTTTATCACCCCCAATCGCCCTCCACGGAGAAGACCAACATGTGTCATGTAACACACGCAATAATGTGTTCACCACTTGCCTTGACTTAGAAGCTCTACGTCGCTGGTACCTGGTCATGTCATCAAACAAATAGGACATGAACCCCCATGTTAGGTTGTTTTTCCTAGTGTGTTAGGGAAATCACCATGAGCAGTACTGTACCTATATCCCGCAAGTACTCCCTCTAATTTACATGATACATATATTAGAGATGAAACATTGGGATCTCATCAATCCATAACCCAATAACCACGATGGAAGGCAGATCGCCCACAGGCAGTCTACTCCATACCCATTCCGACATATTGGGCAAGTTAGGAAGGTGTGCCAACCAAGCATGACCCATGCTCAGCCTAGGATAACATGCAGGCTATGCGACAAAGTGGCCACCAGGTCAATCAGTGCAAAGAAATGAAGCACCTCGCAAACAGTTTTTGCATAGTCTCTCTCCTCCTGCAAATACATCTCTCTAACCAAGAGAAAATCACGCACTGCTATTGCTAGATTTTCTCACAGTTTCATCATACAATAAAATGTGATCATCTCCCAAATCTTAGAGCGGCAAGAGTGGCGTTAAGTCTACAATCCCTGAGAGAGTTAGACATACCCAAGCCAAAAACTCAGAAATGGCAGCAGATGACCCTCTCGTCTACGTTTGATCCCTTCCGAGCATCCAATTTTGGGATAAAGAGTAGTGTTGATTCCCACACAATATACTCAGTTGGAACAATGGTATCGTGCACCATTTACATCAGCCATAACCACGAACCAGAGGTGTGCCCACTAATGGAAACATTCAGGCACCTATGTACCAAGCACAACTTTCAAATCCCGGAAAGTTCCCAGCCCAACGAGGAATCTAGCCTTGCTCTCACAAAATTTTCCATGATGGAAATTACTCCCCCACCAAACTTCGACGAATAATCATGTATTAGAACCATGACTCAGGCTGTCTTCTCATCTATCATAGGTGTCAATTCGGCTGCAACTACGAGAGTAGTTGTACCAATGAGAGTGAAAACCCAATCCGTATGCACTCTATCAACTGCATTGAATCAAAATATTTCCTCCCATCAGGGAAAGTTGATTGGTTCAAGAACCCCATCCCGACGCCTGATGCATTCAAAGAAGGAAACATGTAAAACATTTCACCTACTGTCAAGGTGAACATATCTCAAAATCTTGGAAAGGTCAAAGAAATCTCACTGGAGGCAGCATGTTCACTAGAATAGATAACCTCTTATACCCAATTACTACAAGAGTATAGAGATATCTTTGCGTGGGACTACTCAGAGATGCTTGGGATTAGTACCACCATTGCAAAACACCATATTGACACGTGGCCTGACGTACCATCAATACGCCAGAAGCAATGTTAACTACATCCATCCAAGGCAGAAGAAATAAAACGATAAATCTACAAGCTCCACAAAGCCGTGTTTATCTACCCAATTGCTTACACATATTTGGTTTCCAACCCTGTTCCCGTCATTAAAAAACAGGGCACCATACGTGTTTGCACCGATTTTCATGATTTGAAAAAAGCCTGTCCCAAGGAAAATTAACCTACCCCATTCATCGACCAAGTCATTGAAACTTGTGCGGGTCACGAGGCCCTCTCCTTCATGGATGGATTCTCTGGGTACAATCAAATTCAAATTTTCCACACCGACAGGTACAAAACCGCATTCAGTACCCCCTAGGGTACATTCACATACAAGGTAATGGCATTTGGCCTAAAAAATGTGGGAGCCACCTTCCAGAGGCCCATGAATTAGATATTTCATGACTTAGCACACCTTATCGTCACCTACTTGGACGACCTCACCGTCCGATCCAAGAAGCGTTTAGACCACCTTGAAGATTTGCGACTAGTATTCCAATGATGCCGGAAATACAACCTATGCTTGAACCCCCTCAAGTGCGTCTTTTGCATCACAACAGGAATAATTTTAGGTTTTATCATGTCCCAGCAAGGAATTCGAGTGGACCCCCTCAAGGTCCAAGCCATCAAAGAGGTACCTCCACCTCGAACCCTCAGGAAACTACAAATATTGCATGAAAAGGCCAATTTTCTAAGACGTTCTGTCCCATATTAAGCCACTTGTGCTCAGGGATTCTTGCACCTACTTTTCCAGGACATCCCATTCAAATTGGACGACCAAGACCAACAAGCGTTCGACGTGTTGAAAGACACATTGTCTTCAGCACTGTTGGTTAGTCCCCCAGACTACAAAAAATATTACATCCTGTATCTATCAGCATAAGAGACCAATTTTTCCGGAGTTTTGATCTAGGGGGGCCCAGATGGGAAGGAGCACAAAATCTACTACGTTAGCAAAACCTTATCAGGCCCTGCATTAAGATATGAACCCGAAGAAAATACTTCCTTAGCACTAATTCATGCGGTCCAAAAGCTTTGCCACTACATCATCTTAAGGATGAAAACGGTCATCGCAGATATTAATCCCATCAAATATCTGCTCACGCGCCACCTAATGAACCACAAATACACCCACTGAATAGTCATTCTACAAGAATACGACTTATAGTTTCACTCCCCCAAGAGCAAAAAGGCGTTGATCTTAGCAGAGTTCATTATGGACCTCCTAAGTCATACCAAAGGATCACCAGTAAACGATTCGCTGTCGGACAAACATCTCTTCCTCATAGCAACTGATGACCCTTGGTACAAAGATATCCTTCTCTTCTTACAAACCCAAAAGTTCTGACCCCATATTACTCGAGACGACCATCCGCGCATTTGCCATCAGGCCCCCCAATACCTCCTTATGGGATATGTCTTATACCGACGGGGCATCGACACCATCTTACATCGATGCCTTACCCACAAGCAAAACATGCCCTTAATAACTACCAAAATGGAGCTTGCGGTGGCCACCTTTCTGGAATGACCACTGCCCAAAAATTCCTACGAGTGGGATATTTCTGGCCCACTTTATTCCACGATTTCATTTCAGTAGTCAAGAGGTGCGAGCGATGTCAATGCTTCGCTCATAAGGAAAGAGCCCCTCCTGCTCCCCTGCACCCTGTCATCGTCGTCGGTCCCCTTTGTAAATCGGGGATCGACTTCATGACTTTCAACCCTACATCATCGGGAAATAAAAAATACATCATTTTGGCTATCGATTATTTCACCAAGTGGGTAGAGGCTATGCCCACATACAAAACACCGCAGAAAAAACTACATGATTTCTGTTTAACCATGTCATTGCCCGATTCAACGTACCCAAAGAGTTAGTCTTCGACCATGGGAAACGCTTCGAAAATAAATTTTTCCAGGAGCTATCTCACCATATTGGATTCACAAATGAATTCGCATCACCATACTACCCCCAATCCATTGGATAGGTAGAAGATGTGAATAGAGTCCGCAAAACTATGTAAAAGCGTATGGTGAATAACCACAAAACAAACTGGCACCACATGCTTTTATACCGCACAACCATAAAAACATCCATTGGGTTCATACCCTTTCACTTGGTATATGAGGTCGAAGCCATGATTCCCATAGAACGCAAAATCCCAAATTTTCATGCCGCCATCGAACTCCTCGATGACACCCAGCTTCTAGGACAACGTTTAATAAAACTAGAGTTCATCGACGAAAGCCGATGACAGTCGCTGCAACGATGCCCGTAAGAAACGGGTAAAAGAATAATTAAATCGCCACATCAACCCTCATTCATTTACTGAGGGAGAGTTAGTCCTCCGCTACGATGTCGCAAAAGAAGCCCTAGGGCCAGGAAATTTCAAAACCTTGTGGAAAGGACCCTACATTATAAAACATTGTCTCCTCAAGGGGGCATACATCTTGACAAAGTAGGACAGAACATGCCTCAGCAACCCCGAAAATGGCCTTTACCTCAAGAAATTCTACCCATAAGGGCCAAGAGGGCTCACCCCTAGAGTCAAAGTACATAGACCAAACACTTTAAATATTTGACCAAAATACTTGTCACAAAATACGCTCTAGTGTCACAATGAATTCTCAACCCCACCATTACTTTGGATTCGCTGATGAAGCATCACGATGGTCTCAAAGTTTAGTTGCAGCCACCTAGGTCATCTATCACCCTGATTGATCACCATTATTCACCAACGGTGTATGAATCGGCTTAATGACAAACAATCAGGCAAAATATGATGCCGTATGTTAAACACACACATGGTGGGTGAGAAACTAAAACACAACATAGAAATATAAGCATTCGTTGCATTTATATTACTCATACATGTACATTTATATTACATTAATGTGACTCTTGGATTCATCTTCCAAGGTCGCTTGGATTCCTTTGTGACTGTCTGCCTTCCACACCTACCCATAGAGGATTAGGTGTCCAACATTCCCCCCCTTAATACAAAGGGGTATGTGTGAGTCTAAGAAGAGGGTTGTACTACAAATCTGCAAAGTATGCATGGCAGCACTTAGGCTGAATCAACTCTCTGAAATGTTGGCATAAAGAGGTGGTTTAAGGATGACCACCAACATTGGAACACAACGCTTATTGCAGTTCTTGGAACTCTTCGAAAACTGGCAAGAAGCTAAGGGCTTCTGCTAGAGGAAGTGTCCCTCATATTTGAAGAGGGAGACCTTCAACCTAAAAGAAGGGAGGTCTACAACCTGTGATGGTTTAAGGATGACCACCAACACTAGAATGCTTGATGCATTTCCTGGAACTCTTCCAAAGCTGGCAAGAAGCTGAAGTATTCTGCTAGAGGAAGTGTTCTGAAAGAGGAAGAATATCAACCTCACATAGATGGTTTAAGGCTGTCCATCAACCAAAGGCATGCTAATGGGAATCTATGTCTCTGGATACAACTAGGAATTTATAATGAGAGATTGTGGCTCAGGCTCGCTTGAGCTGATATGTCTCTAGCTACAACTCTGAATATGGAATGAGAGATTGTGGCTCAGACTCGCTTGATGTGGCTTCGAAGCTTGTAGATGACCACCATTTTCCCCCCTGGCAGGTACAAGGTGAGATGATGGCAAAAAATCAACTGCAAGTTTTCTCAATATTTTAGAACAAGTTCTGACATGTGACTTAAACATCTTCTTGGCTATTGATGCCCATTGCCAAGAAGCGATCAATCCAAGATGAATATTTATCCTTACAGGAGGCTTGTTTCTGAAGCATCTGTATGAAGAATGGGTGTGTTGACCACAGTGCTTGCATGGGTGAAGATCAAAACAATGATCTTTCATATGGCCAAATCGATCATCGTGTTGACATTTTAAATTTTTTTGTTGTTATTGTAAAAGAGGAGCAGGATTTGGAACAACTGAATGTGAATTGTCATGAAGAAATTCGGCACTCTGAAATTTGATGGGCTTGGAGTAGTCCGGAATATGAAAGGACACATCCTTGTCATATCCAAGACCTGTTCTGTGCTTGTTATGGACAAGCTCTTCCCAAGGTCTGATGATGGGCTTGGGAAGTGCAGACTGAGCTGCTGCATCTGCATGTAAATCTGCTCTTGTACAAGAAATTGAATGTGAATCGACTGCAACTTTATATTCTTGCTGCTGATGGGAGTCCTTCTCAATTTTCTGAACAGAAACAAGTTCAGAATGATGACTCTTTTGCTGAAGTTCATCTTGTTGAAGCTGAGATTCAAGCTGCAAAAAATAAATCTTCTCTTGTGTATTTTGTAGGCATGTTTTAATGTAAAAAAAGGTTCTTTTTCTGATCTTATCAACAGTGGAATGTATAAGAGTGTTCAAAAACTTTAATACATCATCAAGTTCAGCCATTTTTTAATTTTATTTTTATAAACAACTCAGACCTAACAAGAGAATGGGTGTAGCAACTCAAATGGTGAAGGTATAAGAGGAAGTTCAAGGGTTTTATAAACAATCCTATGTTAATACAAAGAATTTCCTTAACGATCCCAATAACTTCACCTTAGCAGATTGGTAGCTTTAGTAGATTTGTATGCTCCATAATGTGATTCCCCAATGGCGTGGTAAAAATCCTTCTAAGGCAAACTACGATGAGAGATCCATTGATGTGACTATGCAGCTGTATTTATTTTCTTGAGACTGAGACTCGATATAGCTCACAGGCCAAGGCCTTGCAATGGTGGGATCTGAAATGATTGCAGCATCTATCATTAACACTTGAAGCACCTTCGTCAGAGAGGGTATTATTCAACTGGAGGAGGGGATTTTTGCGAGCATGAAAAATATGCAAGCTCTTTCCTTCAAATATACTGATTCCTCTCAAGGTTCTTGCGACATCCTTAGGCTTTCCGAGCACATTGAATTCATGCACCGACTTGAAATTCTTCATTTAAAAAGTTGTTTAATGTAGGACTGGATCTTTTGGCTTCAGAACCTCATGGAGCTAGAATTATATGGGGATAATAGCTCAACTTCAGATTATGAAGAGCTTCGAAATATTCCTGATTTGAGAAAGCTAAAATTATCGAGCAACGTTAAGTGCCATCAATTTCCAGAGAAATTTGGAGAGCGTGGGGCATTTCCAAAGCTGGAAAAATTTGTCATCAAAAATTTTGACACTTTGGAAAACTTTCCCTCCTTGCAGCGTGGAGCATTCCCAATGTTGAAGTCTTTCCAAATGAAATACTTAGATCCCTCTTCTTGAGGTGAGGAAGCAGCCGGAGGGAATGTGAAGGAGGAGTGCGAGTGGGAGCGAGGAGAGGGAGCAGCATAGGACAGCGACAACAGACTGAAGAAACAAAGCAACTTAACAGTGAAAATTTCTTGTGGCTCTTCCTCCCCCCATTCTTCCAATTCTATGGTATTCCCAATTTTTCCAAACCATATTTCAACGAAGATTTTGTGCAGGCTGCCTCGCTATGCCCGCGCCGTTACTTCTTGTGTGTGAATTCTTGGAGAGATACCCTCCTTTTCTCTTCAGTAACTTGTGACCAAAAATAATAAGAATAGCTATAAGGTGGTGAGACTGCGTACAGGAGGAGCAATGTCACTGTGTGGTGTGAGACTGCGTACAGGAGGAACAATGTCACTGTGTGGTGTGATATTGCGTACAGGAGGAGCGATGTCACTGCGTGGTGTAAGTGAGAAGCAACGCATATGTTGGGAGATGGTAGAGGTTGCACTAATGCAACATAGGCCATCGCTATTCAAAAGTTTAAAGGGGACCTCTAAACCCGGAGCTCTGATACCATGTTAAACACATACCATGTTAAACACACACATGGTGGGTGAGAAACTAAAACATACACATAGAAAGATAAGAATTCATTGCATTTCTATTACTCATAGATGTACATTTATATTACATTAATGTGACTCTTGGATTCATCTTCCAAGTTCACTTGGACTCCTTTGTGACTATTCGCCTTCCACACCTACCCATAGAGGATTAGGTGTCCAACATCGTCATTAGACTTATGTGCGACGCCCTCAATCAAGGCATACACCATTTGCATATCTAACTTGATTCCCAGTTAGGGGTGTCATAGTTAAACCAAGAGTTTGAAGTACAAGATTCACACCTATTTAGAAAATATTTTCATGAAAAAATATTAAGTCGTCAATTTGATCACATTACATTCACACATGTACCAAGAAATCAAAACCAAACCGCTGATCGCATAACTAATAATACCCTAAAATGGAATGCATCTCGGATAAAGCATCATACATAAAAAATATATAGATATCCATCAACACAAAACATAATCCATAAACAAATATCAATAGGGGAAACATCATGTAGAGCCGCAAAAAATATCTCTCTCATATATTCCAAAAAATATGTGTCTGAGTACAAAAAACATCGTGTCTCTGACCCATAAGTCATCCCAAAGATACACATACACAAGTCAAAAAAAAAATGGAAACATCCTCATAATGGGTGTGTTCCAAGTGACCCTCCAGGTGGGGCACTTGGATCCATAGGCACTCCCGGTACCAGAACTGGAGTCGCTGTCAAAACAGAGATTGCCACCCAACGTTGTTGGCTGATAGCTCCTCTCCTGGGCCATTGACGTCTCTAGCCATGCATCATTGAGGCCATCCAAAAAAAATCGGGTAGGAATCCCCTGGGTCAAGCGATCCACTTGACCCCATGCATCCTCAAAAACTTGAGCCCTGAACTCTAGAGCAGCCATCTTCTTTGTCACCTCTGCGACGTGAGCCTCTGCCACCTCAGTATGAGCAATCACTGCAGTGCACTTGGCCAGGGACCAGCCTTCCCGCTTGGTGTAACATCCTAAGGCTGCGCCGGAGCCCCTCCCTGTCCCCCAGCTACACGTGGAACACCTCGAGGCCTTCGGATCAGATCATGGCCCACCAACCGAGCCACGGGACACCCAACCTCGCCAACATCTGTAAGAGTAACAAAGGTATGTCAGTATCATCATAATACACATATAAAGCATAAATACTCAATTAAATGCAAAATAAAACATAAAAAATTACCTCCTGGCTGCCATGCATACCCAACCGGAAGACCCATGTCTGGGTCTCCATGGAAGTCCATCCCCGCATAAGGGAAAGGCGGGAACATTTGAGGATTGGCCTCAATCCAAGCCTTTGTAGTGGCTTTCCAATAACGCCCCACCCGACCTCCCCCACTGCGAGGCATTACGGGGGCCCACCTCCTCATGCGAGGCTCTGGAGGACCCCCAGCAGGCACGACCACCAGAGGGCTCAGCAGCAACAATCTCTCATACATGATGCTACAAAAAATAATAGTATATGTAAACAACTTTGATCCATCTTGGACCTTGGAAAGATGAGCCAACATCCCGTCATAGTAATGACTGGAAAAATAAAAAAAGTGACTAGCCCTCGGCCAGCGCAAAACACCAATCTGTGGGCACGACTCCTGATTGGGCGCAGTCGACCCTGATAATCTCAAAATAGTTGCGAGCGCACACCACTTGACTAGGTTAGTCACTGAGGCTATCTAAATACACCCCTCCGTGAGAGGTGGCCCACCACAATGACCCGCTGAGAACCGCTAAAGATCCACTCTCCCATGGGGAAGTGTATAAGGAAGTGCCTCACCCTGAGGCAGCAGCCCGGTCACAAAATAGATATCCGTCTCGTGACAGATATTTAGGTCACACCCCCGCAGCACCATGACCTTGCGTCTCCTGTTCCAACATCGGATCAGGTAACGCAACAGATGATCCTGTGATCATAAGAGGTCATTCTCCATGAACTTGAGAAGACCCCATCGCGCCAACTACTGGCGTGCATTTGTTGGGAAAAATACTGAGAGGGGGGGTGAATCAGTATTTAAGGCAAACTGAAACTTTTTACTTTTTCATGCTCTAAAACCCATACGCTACTTTTCTGAAGCCAACTAGTGTATACACGCAGATATCCTTCATAAAACTCGCGTATACACAGAGATCTAATTATGCCATTAGTTCTTCACTTATATCATTCCATCATTCATTCATTAGATGTTATATAAACAATAAACATGTGCAGTAAGAATAGAATAAACCATCACACAAAGCATCACACATGAACACCAGGATTTTTAGGTGGAAACCCAAGTCGGGAGAAAACCACCGCTGCAGTTGCTTAGCCTTCAATATTTTATTATAGAGATGAGAAAACATTCATTAACATATGTGTCACAGAATTTTGACCAAAGACGTGTGCACCCACCTGCGCTCGTTTACCAGCCTCTCCTGGAAGGGAGCTCCAACCCCCTGACTCGTTTACCAGCCTCTCCTGGAAGGGAGCTACGACCCCCCGATCTCGTTTACTAGCCTCACCTGGAAGGGAGCTACAACCCCCTGACTGAAGGCTACAACCCTCAGCACCACCTTGGACCACGTTTCATCAATTTTCACACCGGATCCAACAACTTCAATAGAACAACACTTGCATGCCACGTTTCATCATATTTTCAGACTGGACCCTTTCCATACTTACACAAACATACATCATGAAACAGATACTTTATCAATGCCGCATCGATAAAGAAGTTATATCAGATCGTATATTTCCTATACTCTTCAGCTTTCCATCGTATGTCACAGATATACGCTGTCATTCATTGTAAAACTAAATAGATACCTTCAGATGACATGATATTACGCGTTTATCTTCAAATAAGCCGCGTATATACGCGTCTGTATAAGTAGCGTATAGATCTTCAATCATTATAAAGCAAGATACTTCTGATCGTATATTCAAATTATTTACCCTTTTTACTTCAGACATATGTTCGCCTCATCTCAGATCTAAGCCTTCCATAAACAGATCTAGCAGATACAAATACATTTCAGATCTAGATATCCCGCTTCATCATTTCTTCATAGGTGCATCATAGATTCAGATCTATCATCAAACCTTTACCCTTTCCATACAGATATACTTCATAGAGAAGTATTCATTCAAGCTCAGACATCTTGCTCTCACTCTCATGATTTGCATAATGAATTTCTTCTCTTTATATAGGTTTATCCTTCTTCAATACCACGGGCCCCTTTTTCAATACCATGAGCCAAATCAATACCATGAGCCTTCAATACCATGGGCCCCTTTTTCAATACCATGAGCCAAATCAATACCATGAGCCTTCAATACCACGGGCCCACTTTATGAGCGCTTTTGCCCATACGCGACTTGGCACGTTCTTTTCCGCGTGCATACGCGACTTCCCTTAGACATATCCGCGTATTCCTAGAGACATACTCTTTTCATCAAGATTTGAGCACATTCTGAATTCCTTTCTTCATTGCCTTCTGTGCATACTGTAGATACATCATATTTTCTTCATCAAGAACATATTCTAGCAAGCACAACTTCATCAAGTAAGTTGCCATCTTCACCACAGAGTTGCAGCTGGCAACAACAACTAGCATCATATTGCTAACTAACATCATCACTCGATTTTTCAGCATCATATTTTCATAAACATCATATCACATCGAGATTTACATCGTTTACAAGTCCTCCAATCCAAAATAACCCATCGGTGTATTTCTTAAAGGACAACACATGTCAACAGTCGCATGTCTTCATCTTCATTCAGTGGGTTGCCATCAAGGACAACACTCTGCATCATATTGCCAACAATCTCCCCCTTTGGACCCAGTAAAACGTAAGTGTTTGGTTTTGCTGAATAGTATAGTGACACCACATCATCACTCTCTGACGCACTTTGACACCATTATCTGCATTCAAACACCATGTCACTCTCCCCCTTTGACATCAAGGGCAAAGGGCGGATCTGCATTCAAACACCATGTCACTCTCCCCCTTTGACATCAAGGGCAAAGGGCGGATTAAAAACCCACACTCTCCCCCTTTTATCTTCATGTGGAAGAAACATTCTGCAGATCTGATATGTGCTGAAATGGCCAAGCTCCCCCCGAGTTCATGCTGAATCTTCAAACGTATTTGTCAATGAAGTACATGACTCTATGAACTTCCTATCACCAAAGACTCATACTTACATCAATTATCCATCCAAGTGGATTTACAAATTTGACAAGTCCTTACATGACTGAATATTACAATTTTACAACATGAGTCTCAACAAGACCTTTTCAACAAATTACAAAGATGACCATTTAAGACCAACACCAGAAATTCCTCAAGAAAGAGAACATATTTTAGAATCATCATAATGCCAACAATGCATTAACTCAGCAATGTCACTGCTCCCCCTGAATCTGTGCATCCACGCATTCTTTTCATATGACTAAGGCTCCCCCTTAGTTTGTGCATCCTGAACACTTTCACCAACAAATCATCAAGGCATCTTCATCAAAACATGAGAAAAAGAATTATGAGAACTGGAACACCACCAGAGATACCAGACAGTAGCAGATATACCAAACAACACTGCAGCTGTGCTGAAAAGGGCTGACTCCAAGTAAAAATTGTCAGCAATCAGACATACGCGGTTTTCTGTGCAGTAACTCGCGTATATACGCGACTTTGTTTCAGGAAACCCGCGTATCCCAAGCCATCTTCTAAATTTATGCAGATTTGTTCTTTTGACTGGCAGAGAATACTCCCAGCTTCTGTCTTAGATACTCGAATGCTTCCCTGGGCAGAGGTTTGGTAAAAATATCAGCAACTTGTTCTTTGGAGGGAACATACTCCAACTTCACCTTTTGTTCAAGCACTTGTTCACGTAAGAAGTGATACTTGATGGGAATGTGCTTGGTCTTCGAATGCATAACATGATTCTTTGAAATACTGATGGCACTTGTATTTTCGCACATAATGGGGACAGGTGGTGTACACTTGATTTGAAAATCTTGTAAGGTTTGCATCATCCAAAGGAGTTGAGTGCAACAAGATGCGGCAGCCACATATTCTGCTTCTGCTGTAGATAAGGCAATATAATTTTGCTTCTTACTGAACCAAGATACTAATCGGGGTCCCATATAGAATGCACCACCACTAGTGCTTTTCCGATCATCAACACTTCCAGCCCAATCTGCATCAGTGTAAGCATGAAGAGTAAGATCAACATTCTTTGGATACCATAGACCAAAGTCTTGAGTTCCTTGTAGATATTTGAAAATTCTTTTCATAGCCTGAAGGTGAGACTCTTTTGGATTAGCTTGGAATCGTCCAACAATCCCAACTGCATGCATAATGTCTGGTCTAGTCCCAGTGAGATAAAGTAGACTCCCTATCATTGATCTGTAATCTGGTTGATTCACCGTGGGAGAATCATCATGAGAACTGAGATTGCATCCGGTTATCATTGGAGTACTTACAGGTTTGCATTCTTCCATGCCATACTTCTTCAGAATTTGCTTAAGATATTTTGCTTGTGATAGGAATATACCATTTGTAGATTGATGCACTTGCAAGCCAAGAAAGAAAGTTAGTTCCCCAAGTAAAGACATTTCAAATTCTTGCTGCATGACAGAAGCAAATTTCTGACTCATAGATTCTTCGTTACTCCCAAAAATGATATCATCAACATATACAACCACAATCAATAGTTTATCATTTTCAACTTTTGTGTATAAGTTGCTATCAGGAGACCCCTTTGAAAATCCTTGTTGATGAAGATATTTGTCAAGACGATAATACCAAGCCCTTGGAGCTTGTTTGAGACCATATAGAGCCTTTTTAAGTCTACGAACAAGATTTTCATCATTTCCCAAAATGAATCCTTCCGGTTGTTCTATATATACTTCTTCTTCTAGATCACCATTAAGAAAAGCAGATTTAACATCCATTTGATAAACTTTGATTTGTTGATAACTTGAAAAAGCAAGAAACATTCTTATAGCTTCAAGTCTAGCTACAGGAGCAAAAGTTTCTTCAAAGTCTATACCTTCTTGTTGAGTATATCCTTTGCAAACCAATCTAGCTTTGTTTCTTACAACATCCCCATTCTCATTTAGCTTGTTCTTGAAAATCCATTTAGTTCCAATGACATTTTTATCATGTGGTCTTGGTACCAATTCCCAAGTGTTATTCTTTTCAATTTGATCAAGTTCTTCATTCATGGCTTGCCTCCAACATTCATCTTTGCTTGCTTGATTGACATTGGGTGGTTCAATTGTGGATATGAGTGCCAAATGATTAGAAGATCCCACAAGAGTTCTCCTTGTTCGTACTCCAGATTCCTTGTCACCCAAAATTTGAGATTCGGGATGATTCTTTTGAACATATATGGATGGAGCTTTTTCAGATAGATCATCTTCAGGTTCTTCATTGGATCCACTGTCTATATCATTTCTATCTGATGTAGAAGGCCATATGTCGCTATCATCTTCTTTTGTTGTTTGTTTTTCTTCTTTAGAAGCTGCAGGAGACTCATCAATAACAACATCAATACATTCAACAACCTTTCGAAGCCTTTTATTGTAACATGTGAATGCTTTGCTTGACGATGAGTAACCAAGAAATATCCATTCATCTGATCTAGGTTCAAATTTGCCAAGCTTTTCATCATTATTTTTGATAAAGCATTTACTTCCAAAAACCTTAAAATGCCTCACAGTGGGAGAATTGCCATACCAGAGTTCATATGGAGTTTTGTCACTATTTACCCGAACATGAGCTTTATTGAGAATGTTAACCGCTGTATGTGATGCTTCACTCCAGAACATGTCAGGAACATTAGAATCAGCAAGCATAGCTCTAGCCATTTGAACAATTGTTCTATTCATTCTTTCTGCTACACCATTTTGTTGTGGAGTGCCTGCTACAGAGAACTGTCTTTTAATGCCATGTTGTTCACAAAATTCAAAGAATTCATTTGATGAATATTCTCCTCCTCGATCAGATGTAAGACACTTGATTTTTAGATCTAATTCATTTTCTGCCAATGCTTTGAAGCTCTGAAATTTTTCAAGTGCTTGATCTTTGTGTTTAATGAACCCGATCCAACACATTCTAGAGTAGTCATCAATAAATAAGATATAGTATTCTTCCCCACGTAATGACTTTTTTCTCATAGGTCCACAGATATCAGTATGAATGAGTTCAAGAGGCTTACTTGATGATCCTTCTTTGGCATTAAATCGTACTCTGGTCTACTTACCAAATTGACAAGATTTGCATATGGTAGTTTCCAGAAGATTGACCTTGGGAAGATCACGAACAGCTTGAAGTCTGCTTGCTTTGTTGATTTGAGAGAAACTCAGATGCCCCAGCCTTCTATGCCATAGCCAATTTTCTGAAGACTTGCTTAAGTAACATTGATCTATGCCGTTTAGTACATACAGGTTGCTTGGATTTCTTTTTTCCTTTTATAATGATTTTACCTGTATCGAGATCACGAACCACACATTCTTTGGAACTGAAGACCACTTCTGCTCCTTGATCACACATTTGACTAACACTTAACAGGTTATGCCTTAATCCATCCACATACATGACATCTTTAGCCTTCACCTTTTCTTTTAGAAATATTGACCCTTTTCCTTTAATTACAGCAGGAGTATCATTTCCAAATGTAACTTTCTTTTCCTTTTCTAGAGCATTATAAGTATGAAGTTTTCTTTTGTCACCTGTCATGTGTCTTGAGCACCCACTATCGATGTACCATTGATTTTCTTCACCTTCCGCAAATAATGCTATCCCACAATTTTCAACTGGTGGTTCTTTCTTTTTCCATATTTTAGAGCTTGAGGGAACATGTTCTTTTGGCTGGATCTTGTTCCTGCATTCAGATTCTTTTCTTTCTTGCTTCTCTTGTCATGATGGTTTTATATGCAACACATTGAATAGCTTTATGACCAAAATTGTGACAAGTGAAACATTGCCCATTTAAGTAGAAATTTCTACGATCATGGAATCTTCTATTTGAATTTACCTGTTGGTTGTAGTGTCTTTGAAAGCTATCCCTGTTAGTGTTCCTTGAATTGTGATGGTCCTGCTTTCCCTGTAGAGATCCTTTATTCCCTTGCTGAGTGGCTGAATGATGTAAACCATCTGTAACTGCTTTTAGATAGTTTGGTGCTGGAGTTTGAGAAGATTCTCCGGTATATCGAAGACCTGTCTTTATAAGAGGAGAACGTTGTACCTTGATGATCTCATCTAAGGTTTCAGATCCTTTAGAAAATCTAAGATTCAAGGTTTTTGCTTTCTCAACTTCTTTTCTTTGACTTACCACTTCACATTCTAGTTTTTCAATATGTTTCTTTGCTTCTTCAAGCTTCTTTTCAATGGTCTCTCTGATTATCTTTTGTTCTTCTAAGCGTAGTTTGAGTTGATTATTTTCTTCAAGAAAATCGTTTTCCTCTAGAGCATCCATAAAAGTATCCTTTTCTTCTTTTTGTTCAAATTCCATGAGAAGTCTAAGCTCTTCTTCACATTCTTCCTCACTATTAGATGACTCATCACTATCTTCATTAGCATAGTAACTTTTCTTAGAGGTAGATCGGTTCTTATTCCTTCTTACTACTTCTTTTCTTTTATAAGGACATTTTGCAGCATAATGACCAACTTTACCACACTCAAAACATTTGAAGGGAAGTTTACCTTTGAATCTTCCAGTACCTAGTTGGAGCTTTCTCACGAAATTTGCTTCTTCTTCATCGGATACATAGCTGGATTCTTTGACAACCTCTTTTTCTTTTCCTTTTGTAGATGCCTTAAATGCAGCTTCTCTTATTTGAGAAGGACCTCCTTGTCTCATTTCAAAAGCAGTCAGAGTACCATGTAATTGAACAATAGTAAGCGATTGCAGATCTTGCCTTTCTTCAATAGCTGAAACTTTAGAGTCAAATTTTGAAGTCAAAGATCTCAAGACCTTTTCCACCAGAGTAGTATCAGCCATGGTTTCACCCAAATTTCTCATCCGATTTACAATATCATCGAGACGAAGAAAGAAACTGGCAACACTTTCATCACTATGCATCTTCAAATTTTCATATTCAATTCTAAGAGTTTGGAGTTTTGCACTTTTTACCTTTGTGTCTCCTTCATAGCTGAGAATGATTTTGTCCCATATTTCTTTTGCTGAATGTAGCTGCATCACTTTAGCAAATTCTGATTCATACATGCTTCCCAATAAGACATTCACTGCTTTGGCATTGATTTCATACTTCTTTCTTTCAGCTGCATCAGTGGGAATACTTGCAGGGTATTGATAACCTTCTTCCACGATTGCCCATACATCTGCACCAAGCTTTGCAGATATGATTTTGTACGTACCTTCCAGAATATCAGATTGCTTCCATTGAATAGAGGTGGCTTTATAGACATTACTCCTTCTTGACTTCCCATTGCGACGGATCTTCTTCAAGCGATCAAGCTTCTACAGAAGAACCTACTCTGATACCAATTGTTGGGAAAAATACTGAGAGGGGGGGGTGAATCAGTATTTAGGGCAAACTGAAATTTTTTACTTTTTCATGCTCTAAAACCCATACGCTACTTTGCTGAAGCCAACTAGCGTATACACGCGGATATCCTTCATAAAAATCGCGTATACACAGAGATCTAATTATGCCATTAGTTCTTCACTTATATAATTCCATCATTCATTCATTAGATGTTCTATAAACAGTAAACATGTGCAGTAAGAACAGAATAAACCATCACACAAAGCATCACACATGAACACCGGGATTTTTAGGTGGAAACCCAAGTCGGGAGAAAACCACCGCTGCAGTTGCTCGGCCTTCAATATTTTATTATAGAGAAAACATCTTACAACATATGTGCTGGCGCAGACTTGACCAGCACGCAGGCACCCACCTGCGCTCGTTTACCAGCCTCTCCTGGAAGGGAGCTACGACCCCCCGACTCGTTTACCAGCCTCTCCTGGAAGGGAGCTACGACCCCCCGATCTCGTTTACCAGCCTCACCTGGAAGGGAGCTACAACCCCCTGACTGAAGGCTACAACCCTCAGCACCTCTATGGACCACGTTTCATCAATTTTCACACTGGATCCAAAGCTTCCTTTAGGACACAACTTGCAGGCCACGTTTCATCATATTTTCAGATTGGACCCTTTCCATACTTTTAAGCACAGTCAACCATGAAACAGATACATATAACTCACTGACAGATATCAGTAAACCAGCAGAACAGATCAGACATTTCTTACCACAGACTTCAGCAAACCCTAGTTTGCATACGCGCTTTCCTTTCACCGATGTCGCGTATATACGCGCTTCCGTTCACATAAACCAGCGTATACTTCTGTACATATTACAGATCCAATTTCATTGCGCATACGTGCTTTCTATTCAGCAAAGCCGCGTATATACGCGCTTCCTCTGCGACGAACTAGCGTATGGATCTTCAACCATTACAGAGCTGCATACTTCTTCAGATCAGATATTCAGTTCAGATTCAACCCTTTACTTCAGACAGATGTTCGCCTCATCACAGATCTAATCACTTCATAAACAGATCCAGCAAATACAGATACATTTCAGATCTAGATATTCCGCTTCATCATTTCTTCATAGGTGCATCATAGATTCAGATCTATCATCAAACCTTTACCCTTTCCATACAGATATACTTCATAGAGAAGTATTCATTCAAGCTCAGACATCTTGCTCACACTCTCATGATTTGCATAATGAATTTCTTCTCTTTATATAGGTTTATCCTTCTTCAATACCACGGGCCCCTTTTTCAATACCATGAGCCAAATCAATACCATGAGCCTTCAATACCACGGGCCCCTTTTTCAATACCATGAGTCAAATCCATACCATGAGCCTTCAATACCACGGGCCCACTTTATGAGCGCTTTTTCCCATACGCGACTTGGCACGTTCTTTTCCACGTGCATACGCGACTTCCCTTAGACATATCCGCGTATTCCTAGAGACATACTCTTTTCATCAAGATTTGAGCACATTCTGAATTCCTTTCTTCATTGCCTTCTGTGCATACTGTAGATACATCATATTTTCTTCATCAAGAACATATTCTAGCAAGCACAACTTCATCAAGTAAGTTGCCATCTTCTTCATCAAGTGAGTTGCCATTTAATGACAACACTTAGCATCATATTGCTAACTAACATCATATCACATCAGACACTCAGCATCATATTGCTAACAAACATCATATCACATCAGATTTACATCGTTTACCAAGTCCATCAAGTCAAGAATAACTTCATCAGGTGTATTGCCATCAAGGACAACACATGTCAACTGTCACATGTCTTCATCTTCATTTAGTGGGTTGTCATCAAGGACAACACTCTGCATCATATTTCCAACAGCATTGGCATCACCTGCCAATGTAACCTAGAGGTCAGGCCAGTCCCTCTCCCTCCACAATATCTTGCCATCAAACAGGCACACATCAGTGACATTAAAAGCACAAAAAAATTGACAATTTTCCCAAAAAAATTTCAAAAAATTTCTTTGGGTCTCCGCGTGCTTGTTTCTCAGACAGGTGCGAGAGATGTGCACTTGTTTCTCTCATAGACGCGGAAATGACACGCTTAAATCCAGTACATGTGCAATAATTTCCCACAAAACCCTCGGTTCTATGCGAAAATTACGCGCTTGTGTGTTGATCGCCTGCGCAGTCAAGAAAAAAAATGGCATGTGTTTTGTACAAACCCATTTTGTACGGACCCTTGCCTAGGCATACTGAAAAAATTAAAATGTAGGATGTCATGGGGCCTACCTGGATCAAGAATTGCAAGTCACGGGTACTCAGGCTGACCGCAACGGCAAGAACAGCTCCACAAAAGCCTCTGATCTCTCAAAACCTCAAACACTCAAATGTCGCAAATGAATTGAAATGAGCCATATTGGCCTATATGTCACCCTTTTCAGATTTTTTGGAGGACCATAACGAGAGCTTAGAATTTCCAATTGTAGAACCGAAAGTAACAAAGTGATCAACACCTCATAACGCCCAAAGGAGGCACCACACATTCACACCTTCGAAAAAATAAATTTTTAGTGCCGATAGGTATGCCCTTTCTCATCTTCTTTTTATTTAGCACATATCCTTAAAAAATATTTGAATGAAGAAGATGCTTTCACTTGGGGTATGTTGTAGCAAGTATTGTGCAAACCATCCATCACTCCATCCACTGAAAGTACCAAAGCAGGTACCATTCTACCCTGATATCATTTATCCACAATAATTTAACCATAGGTTCCAAGCACCCGACCATGTTTATCATTTCCCCACCTTGCACATGATAAACATCCTTGTTGGTTGGTAGAGTATCCCCTCCATGGCTCCCGTCACTCAAAGTAGACCATACATCAGAAAAATCATGATGCCATGGCCATACCACTTCAGTCCGGGAAGCACTCCATGACCATTCACCCACCATTCATCAAGTCAAGTTTTACCATATCAAAATAAAACCCCCTTCCTAGACTACTAAGTTTTTCAAGCAGATCGAAAGCACACCACCGTGCCTCGCATTTGGCCTACCATGCCCCCATTACCATAGCCCATCCATGATATTTTCCATATGATTCATTAACCCCCACACAAGAGACTAACCAACGGGGCCCACCCTCAGCAAAAATACCCTCCTCACATCATCAGTGAGAAATAAATTTCATGTTTTTGGGCACCTATCTCTGTTTTTTGTTCAATCCAAATACCATTGTTTCATTATTTTGGTAAGTGTACAAAGAACACAAATATATAACAACGTCCCCCACTCAACCATCCATTTTTCTCCCATGGAAGCAATCCCTGGTCACCCTTGGTTAGAGTATCACACATTTCACGCATAAGCCACCATGACATTCATAACCAACATATACCCACCCTAGATGTCCTACTGACTCTGGGGATTTCCCCATCAGAAATAGTTATGACTGCCGCCAAGCTTCTTTTTATACTCCAACCTTGGGCCACTGAATCCCCATCATCAATTTTTAGTCACCCCTCTCCATCATGCCTATGTTAAACCTATCAAATCCAAGGTCCCAATCCCTTGCATCAGTGACTCTCTCGTTCGACTGAGGCTTCCCTTTTGTCGACTTCAACTCCTATTTTCCAAAAGGGAAGCAGTACCTTGGATTACCCCTCACCATAATAGGGGCATCCTCAGGTGGCACTATGGGAATCATCATCGCCCACAGATGTCATCGATCCTCCTGACATTTGACTACAACACAAGCGTTCATGTCAATATGTTATCGTACATTACAACCATTGCACTTTGATAAAATTAGTTGAAGACCTGTTCCATTATAAGCATATATTTCAGCAATGCTTACACAGGATGGTTGATCCAGGTGGATATCAGTGGCCACCCACCTATTCCATTTGGACCAACACCATCAATTCTTGCAGATTTTCACATTCAGCACAACTTACTATTTTTAGCAGGTTTTCGGGTCCTCCACTCTCGGAGCCGTTTTGGGGGCTTAATGATCCAGGTGGATATCGGTGGCCACCCACCTATTCCACTTGGCCCCCACCATTGTCTCTTTCAGTTTTTCAGTTTCGGCATAACTTACTATTTTTAGCAGTTTTTCGGGTCCTGAACTTCCGGAGCCGTTTTGAGGCCCTAAACGACGTTTTTTGGGTATGAAAGCGCCAGCGAATTTTCTGATAAAATTCGTCCCGACAACTGTAGTCCTCGGATAGATCTTTCTAACGAGCTATTGAACGCGTCAAACGGAGATCGGGTGCCAAAGTTATGCCCCCGGGAAGTTGAACCACCAATTTACCCAAACGGGCGCCCACAGTTTTGGCGCCTCATCTCCTACGGTTAGGTTTTTGGACGTTTCAAATTCCACATTGTTTCTCAACAATAAATAGGCCCTCGAGCCTCATTGTAACACAGTTCAGAGGTCTGTAGCCACCACATCTCTTCTCAGAGATTCGCTACCAGCACCCTAGCTATTTTATTTCCATTATGTCTGTAAGCATCTTTCTGTTATTTGATATTAATGAAATGAAGTGTTATTTCCGCTGCATCTCTGTATTTATGGTTATGTGTTTATTATGTTGCGTTCCTGCATACAATCCGGATCAAAGGTCTAGTCATACATCCATGCGTACAATGAGAATTTATATGCCATACCAAGCTTACGCATGTGGGTACCACATTCCACCTATTGTCAGAGAAAAAATTCCCTTGATGGTGTCAGCAATCGTCGTCATCAACCAAATCAACAGATCACTACCATACTAGTGACACAGACATAATCTGTATCTGTCATATGGATTTGTTTAGCTAGCCAAAGCATCACGAGCATGGGACATGCTTGCCTTGTAGAATTTTTTTATTTATTGTATCATACAATTTCTTGCAGGGTTCCCATAGGACATGGTCACACTTCGACTCATTGTGAGGCGTTTCCAAATTTTTTCTACATGCAGGTCTCTCTATCTCTCCACATAATACACAGAAAAAGAAACTATAATGTATTTCGGTTATACGGTTCTTCCTAGACCTCACAGATTAGGGGGCAACTGTTATCACTGGAAAATCAGACAAGCAAAGATGAAATTATTAAATGTCATGCAAAAGGAATTACAGGGCTGAGGTACATTAGAGAATATGATTTTTTTTAAAAATCTCTAAGGTCCAGAGGAAAAATGAAATTGCGCACTGAAGACACTGCCTTTGCGTGCATTTTTCTTCGATAGGCACCCCTTTGCGTGGTTTTCTCTCAAAAATCTGCGTGAACCTGACAGTGGCAGAAGTCACTTTCCAGGACCACAAGGAACACTCCAGGATAATGATCCCACACTTGAGGCTTCACAAGGATAGTCACCTAAGTCACCTTGGGACCTCAAGGGATCACACAATGGAATCAACCCCCTCTCTTGGGTCACCATCCATAAATATACCAAGAGAGGGAAGGATAATTTGAAATCATCTATAAAAGGCCACCAAGAGATGAACAAAGGGAGAGCAAATTGTTATGCTAGCCAAAATTGCTTTGAAGCAATCCAACAGTGTGCAATCTAGAGCAGAAGTAGAGAGGGGATTCGGTTGTTGGCCATCCAACAAATTCAATCCTTTGGAGTAGAGAGAGAGACCTTGCACCAAGCAGCTAGAAGGTAAAAACGTCCTTGCATCGGGTCTTAGAACTCCATAGTTATAGGGCCCCTTGGCAAGTGTGTAAACGTTCTATCTTTCTTCCTAACAACAAGCAATAAAAGGTGACATTGATGCCACCGTTAGTATTATTGTTGTGTTTGAATATTTATGAGATTTTGTGTTTATGTTTAGTTTAGTCTTGTTTTCTCTCTACATATGCATACTATATCATTAGTTAGTGTGTTTAATGTTTTATAGCATGTTCACTAACTTGCTAACTCTTTTGGTTATCTGCCTGTGACCAAAACTTAGGGTCAACGACTACTCCTCTTAAGAAATTGTGGATTGGTACACTTGTGCACCAAAACCACCACCACACCCATTCCATCATAAAAAGGGAAGTCACGTACTTCTGATCGGACACATCGCAGATATTTGGTAACCCCATTACAACACTTAGTGGTTAATTCATGCAAACGATTCTGCCAGTGCTACAACTCCTCATCGAAATCTGAAACACACAAACTGTCGCGCTCCCAACAAATTCTACCATCCACGGTGGGATTAATCCAATATTCATCTTGCGCAGTAAGCTTATATATCTGATCAATCTTAGCATCCCCATACTCATGTTGGACAGGCTCTATATAACGCGCACCTTCGGAAGGATCTAATGGCACAAAAAATCGGGTACAATTCTTTTCAAAGATCATCTACCTCTTCTTCAGGTTGATTACAGAATCCTTGTCGTAAGCCTAGTCAAATCCCAACAATGCAGGATACATGTTACTATCATCAACAATCTCAATAACTTCGAAGTCGACCAACACTTCGGCTCCATCAATATCTATGCTGATCCCCTGCAATCGCCCCATAGGAATGATATTATCTTGATTTTCCATCCTCAGATGAATTGGTGCCCATTGCAGCTTAGGCCTTCCCATCCACTCCCATGTTTTCTTTGGCAGAACATTGGCATCTGATCCTAGATCTAGAATGACTTAATCCATCTCATAGTCTCCGATCTATGCAATCAACTGCATCTCTCAGCCGGTTCTTTTCTTATACACCTTATTTACCGCGCATTGTTCCAGTTGAAACTTTTCCTTGCCAACACAATTATCCATCAGCTCCTACAACCCTTCTATAACCTTTTGGTCCCTTAGTAATTTCATACACGTCTACAGAAAGGATGCCAAGATAGAATGATCTCTGTCCTTTACTTCGAAATTCTCCTCAGGCTTATTCTCCAATAAAAGAAACTATCTTTGTGTGGTAGGTGGTGAAGCTTTAGGAGTCATAAATGTCTTCCTTGCTTCCATGAATGTCTCTTTCTCACGTTGTACATTAAATCCAACATTCTTATCTTCTTCTTTCCTTACCGAGGTCTTAGTTAAAGTCCCTTTTCCTTCTGTGAAGTCTCCTCCAGTACTCACACCACTCTGCATTAATATGTTAATGCTTGGATCTACCTGACATGATTCAGCCCTCATCATTTGTATATTTTGAGTTGGATGTTGGTTGCCCTTCTCTTAAATTTTAGCTAACAAAATGGGACATTATTCGATTTCATGACCAAATTCTTGACAATACTTACAAGAAGGTGCAGTAGGATTCTGAAAATCACTGGAAAAATTTCCATCATGTCCGTAGTTGTAACATATCATCTGTCCTCGTCCATGACCTGCACCTCCTCCTCGGCCACGCCCTCGGCTGTAATATTCCCAAAATGGAAAAGACAGGAATATAGAACATAAAATGGAAAATGCAATGATACATCAACACATAGATATGAGAGAATATCATATAGACATTCGATTAAACATTATAGAAACAAATGTATAGAAGATATTAAGGAAAAATACACACAAGTTAGGCAAAAAAGCCTCTAGAGACCCAATACATAAAACATGAAGAACAACTGCAATACAAGAATGCCAGAAGCTAAGACAACACAATTTTTGTTGGGGTTTACTGCTGCTGTAAATGTAAACACATGGATCTGCTGATATGGTGCTTGGAAAATTCTGGGATCAAAGATCTAGATTTTCTAGCACCATTCCAAGACAACCCAGGAAGGTTTTCCGGAAATACTGAAAATGCAGAATATACAAAATGTGGCCCTAGGGATGAATAACACTCTGCAACTAGGAAACTTGTGGGAGGTGGATGATCTGATATGAAAATGTTTGATATCCCTCCTCACAACCTTTCGAATGAAGGGATGATCCCCTCATTGGAAAACAGGGTCAAGAACTTGGGTACTTGACCTCCCATTGCAACCACACTGCAAAATAACGCAGTTTTTGGAGGAGACTGCACTGTGGGTGAACAATGCTTCTTGTCCTGATGCCGTATGGTGGAATAAATCTCTAATAACTTCCTTAATAGCCTCCCGGATGAAGGGCTACTCCCTCCACTGGAAAACAAGCCCACAAATTGGGTCTATCAACCCTCCACTATTGCTACTCTACAAAACAACACAATCCTGAAGGAGACTGCGCTGTTAATGAAGGATGAAGCTTGGCCCAAATACGGATAGTGGAAATGATGCTCAATGAACCTCTCCTAAGTAAGCATTCGAAGTCCCCCGAGGATGAGGGTGGGATTTCCGCTCAAAAACACCCTTGTTCTAAACAACACAACAAACTTAGCTAAACAACTGAAGCGTGAAAAAAGTCATAAAAGACCAATACAATATCAATATTCTTAACACGTTTTATGGCTTCCATCCTCTTCCTTATATTCTTGGTGAGCTTCCTCACCCTGGTTACCACTCATTAAAGAAGCTACTCTCATGCACACACTCCTCCTTTATGACTACGATGTCCTCCATTAATCCTCCACTACCTCCATAACATCATTGTTGATTTGGTCAACTTTGACCTTGTCCACATGATTTAGCCCATTTTCACACCTCAAGGTGCCTTATACAGCCGATACAATGTTCTGCATTCACATGAGAAGTGGTTTTATTCCTACTAAAGAGATTTATGGGTCTCCCTACCCACTTATTCACCTATCTTATTTTTTTTCTAAATAAGACTAATTCTATTATGTATAAGAGATAATGTTACAAAACTGCCACAACGTCAGCTATGTGAGCCTGAGCACTGGGCATGAAAAACATGCTGAACAGAAAGAGTCCGGACTACCCAAGATAGGAAACCAGTCCTGCAAAGATTAGTTTGGCCGCCCTTGGAAGGGAAATCGGCCTATAATTTAAACATGAGTACTTAACAGCAAGAAAGAAACTAAGATTAGCAAGCAGCTTTCCCAGCTGCGCATTGAGACAAAGAGACAAAAAAATTATGCAGCAGTTGAGCAAAAAAATCAAAAGGAGCTGTGTGTTGAGATTATTACTGATCATGCGTAGGAGATTGAGGTTCTTCCACCACTCTGCAAGAAAATTCGTCTGCCCAGTCGTTCGGGTCGTCTTGGAGAGCGCCGCCCAGGTCTATGTCTTCATCCATCACCCGCGGTGTGTCTTCAGCATGGTGGGTTGTACCTGCAGATGGAGCTGAGCATCTGGGTGGGCTTGAGGCAAGAGGGGATAGAGGGGAGGCTCCAAGGGAAGGAATGGGAAAAGGTGCTTCTTCTTTAAGCGTAACAGTGATATAGGCAGTGACAACAGGATGATCATGAGAACACTCGAAGCGGAGCTCAGCACGCTGAGAAGTAAGGCGAGTGGGAGGGCGGTCAGGTCTATGGGAGGCAGAGGGAAGATCAGCAATGTGAGGGTCGGCAAGTGGGGGAGGAAATGGCTGAGCCAAAGGCACCAAAGCACAGTGACCCCTCCAGCCCTTGTCATGACTTATCCCTTGAGTCCGAGCTTGAGTCTCTTCAGTGGAAGAAGACCCAGAAACAGAGTTGGAGAGGGGTCTATGCCGCGAAGCCCATCCTCTGTTGGAGCCGCGCCTACTCCGCATTCTGTGACGAATGCGTGGCATGGTTGCAGAGGCGGGTAGAGAACAAGAATAATGAAAGGGGCAGGCAGGAGGCCTAAAAACACTGTGAGAGAAAATTCCGCACGAGAGAGCAGCCATCTGAGCTCCAAGTGAGGAGATGTCACCACTAAAGACCACTGTTCGAGTCCAGGGAGGATTGAATTGACAGTAGAGACTTTGCGAAAAATTCTCCCCAGGTAGCGGTTCAAAACAAGCTAACAAAGTTAAACGACGACCTGTAGTAGTGCGGGAGCAGGGTTCTGCATAGCCTTGAGGGCATGCACTATTTAAAGGAAGCCGAGGAGCAATACTACTTTCACTGTGAGCCGAACCATATGGAATGGACGCCATTGCCAATTGAATGCCCATGGCGGTGTGAAGGAATGTCTGCATTGGATTAATGACGTCGCGAGCTGGCTGTTTAATGAACTCGTTAATGCCATCCCAAGCGAGCTTCTTCGGGAGGCGCGTAGGGGTCGCCATTCCATCATACCTAGCAGTCACCCGCATCCGGGCGATCCTTGTGCACCAACATAGTGCAGTTTTGAAGCATTTCATTTTCATGGATAATATTGAGAGGGCCATGAATGAGTGTATGGGTACTATCTACTCCAAAATTGGTCAAGAGATCTGCAACTTTATTGCCTTCTCGTTTAACATGAGTAAACGAGATTGCCCTATTGTTGTTTAACCAGTTGTGTATCTGATCAATCCTAGCAGCCAAACGCCAACTGTTTGCTGCCTTTGCTGTGTTGGTGCCCCAGAGGATCTGATTGACCATATTAATGAGTATCTGAGAATCTCCTTCTATAATGATGGGAAAGAATTTGTAGTGTTTAATGAGGCTGAGCCCTTTCCAGAGCCCTTCTAACTCAGCTGAGTTATTGGTATCCCATCCAATAGATCCATAGTATATGACTTGCGTTTCTCCTTCAGAGTCTCTAAAAATTGCTCAATAGCCAGCTTGCCCGGGGTTTCCTCTAGAAGCTCCATTGAAATTTAATTTGAACACCCCGGGAGGGGGAGGAGACCATTTCAGGGGAGTGTCAGGGGAAGACCTGTTTCTAAGGGTTGTTATTGGCTTAATGTTGAGATTCTAGTTCTGCCAGATGGCGATTTCTTTAGGCTGCTTGGGAAAATCGTCTTCTTGGCAGGAGTGGAGAGAAAGGGATTCCACAAGATTATGGAAAATGATGTCCCAAATGGAATCTAGAGATGAGGATTGATTTTGAAGATGCGTTTGTTTCGTTCTTTCCACAAAGACCAGAAAAGAATTCCAGGAAGGAGCTGCCAAAGGGAGTTGAGAAGGGAGGAATTGTAAGGGCGTTTAGGCCAGTTCCGAAGAATGTTGGTGATGTCTCCAGAGGGTTTTTTTCGCTGGCTACGAAAAATGATTTTCTCCCATAAAGTATTGGCAAGAGAGAAAGTCAGCATGAGATGCTGAATATCTTCATTGCTTTGATTGCAATTGGGACATTTGGATGGTCCTATGAAGCCTCTTTTGATTAAATTATCCCAGGTGAGAATTCGTTTGTGACTGAGAAGCCATAAGAAAGTAGAGATCTTTGGCCATATGTTTGGGGCCCAAATCAATTGCTAGAGAGGATCACGAGGAAGGGGCGAGGGGTGCATTAGAGAATAAGCTTCCTTCGTAGAGAACATACCTTTTGTTGTATAACCCCATCTGAGGGTGTCAGGGTCCTCCGAATACCTGATTTTCCTTCTTTGAAGCTCAATACTGAGGGCTTCCCAATCATGAGCTTGAGCTTGAGGAGCTATGAGAGATGAGGATTTCCATTGCCTGAACCCGTTGCATTGAGAAGGAAGCCAGAATTGACAAATATTGTCTTCCATTGCCGCGTTGTTGTTGCCAAAATTGGTATGAGAGAAGGTTTCAAGAAGTTGTGGATTTTGTTGCCACGCATCTACCCAAAACCTAGCAGAGTTGCCATTGCAAATCTCCCAAAAACTGTGTTTCTGAATGAGCGAATGGTGCTGCTTTGCTGCATTCCATACTAGAGAACCTGTGCTTTCAGGTGATAGCCTTATTAAATCTTCAGGAGATCTATAATTGGCATATTTTCTATCCACAATTTAGCCCAAGGCGTGTGTGGATTTGAAATCCACTTCCACCATATACGTGCTCCCATGACTTCATTGCTGTGTATGGGGTTTCTGAGACCAATACCTCTTGCATCCTTAGGCATGCAAACTATGTTCCAATCAACCAAGGCCCATTTTCTATTCCGCCCAGAAGATCCCTAGAGGAAATTCCTTTGCAGGGATTTAATCTGTTTAAGGACCCATTTAGGGGCAGCTAGCACAAAAAAGAGACAAAGAGGCATGGATTGCAGCACAACTTTGATAAGAGTGAGTCTGCTGGCCATGTTGAAGGCTCTGAAGGTCCAGGAGGATAGCCGAGATTCGAGTTTATCAAGGAGTAGGTTCCAGGAGGCGTTATTGACAGCAGAGTCAATAAGAGGGGCACCCAGGTATTTGTCTGGGAGAGAGGCAATGGAAAAGCCAAGGATGCGGGCAATGTTGGTTTGAGTCAAGGGAGGCGTGTTGAAGAAGAAAATTTGAGATTTGGAGTCATTAATGGAGAGACCAGAGGCTGTTGAAAAAAGGTTTAAAATGGCTTTAAAAGAGCGAGCTTCTTGGACAGAAGGGTGGCCGAAGAGCATATTATCATCCACAAATTGCTGGTGGGTGGTGGTAGGGGCACCATGAAGGGAGATTCATTTCAAAATATGGGAGTTGACTCCATTATGAATTAATTTTCCAAGTCCTTCAGCCATAAGGACAAAGAGGAAAGGGGAGAGAGGGTCTCCTTGTCTAATACCTCTGGAGGGAGAGAAAGGGGGAGAAGGGATCCCATTAACGAGGGCGGAGAAAAAGGTGGAAGAAATAAGGTTCATGATCCATCTTATCCACCTTTGGTCGAAGCCAAAAGCGTTGAGAACCTGTTGAATGTAGTTCCAATTCAATTTGTCAAAAGCCTTAGAGAGGTCGATTTTGAGGAGCATACCTGGCTTCTTGCAAATTTTTAAGGAGTGTATGATCTCGTGAGTTAAAATGATGCCGTCCAATATTTGTCGTCCTTCCACATAGCCTATCTGCTCAGGCGAGATGAGAAGCGGCAGGAGAGGTTTTAGCCTGTTGGCTACAACTTTTGAGATGACCTTGTAAATCACATTGCAAAGAGAAATGGGCCTGAATTTTTCTGGCTTGCTTGGTTGTTCCTCTTTCGGAATCAGCGCGATGAAGGTAGCGTTGAGAGAGGGAAGGAGCCAATGCATGGTTCTAGATCGTCGACGAGCTGCCAGACTTCGTGTTTGATAAGATCCCAGAAGTGATGAAAAAAGTTTGAGGTAAAACCATCCGAGCCTGGTGCCTTGCCATCCTTAAACTGTGCTATAGCAAAATCTACTTCCTGAAGTGAGACTGGGCGCAAAATCATTCTATTATGCTCAACAGTGATCAATTTAGGGATCAGCTGCGTGATTTGGTTAATTGCCTGCTGTCTATTGACCAGAGGCTCTTTCTGGATGCCTTTGAAATAATCCAAGAGCTCCTTTTCCATTTCTTCATGCTTCTCCATTCGTTCCCCTTGTTGGTTGGTGATATGGCTGATTCGATTTTGCATTCTTCTTTGAATAGTAGAGTTATGAAAGAATTTGGTATTTCTTTCTCCCTCCTTCAACCAACGTATTCTTGATTTCTGCCTCCAAAATATTTCCTCTTGTTTGTATCTGTCTTCCAGCTGCTTCTGTAGATCTTGTTCCTTGGAAGCAAGAGTTTCTGATCTTCCTTTATTGATTATTTCTTGTTGAACTTCAACCATTTTCTGCTCAAGGACCTTTTTCTCCTGAAATACGTTTCCAAAAACTGTCTAATTCCAGTTTTTGATGTGCATCTTGAGGTATTTGAGTTTCTGTTGAAACTGATACATTTTAGATCCTTTTGGTGGGGCGTAACTTTTCCACACAACATGAACCATTTCCTTAAATGTTGGATGCATGAGTCAAAAAGCTTCAAATTTAAAAGGTTGCTTTAGTTGTGACCCTATATCTTGCCATTGAAGGAGAATAGGCCAATGGTCTGATCCAGCTAAAGGAAGTATTGAGGCTGTGATGTCTCCTCCTACATGGATGGCGTTATCCGAAATGAGGAATCTATCTAGTTTTGATGCAATCTGCTGGTTTCCGGCTCTTCTGTTGTTCCAGGTGAAAATTCCATTAGAGAAAGGAATGTCTATAAGCCAATTGGAGTTGATGAAGTTTTTGAAAAAGGAACATTTCGGGTCCAGTCTTGGCCGTCCACCAAATTTTTCCTCCATTCTGGTGATCATATTGAAATCTCCTGCTATGATCCACAGTGGATGTGTTCTATTGGAATTTAAAACTTCCAAAGTATTTAATAGCTCCATCTTACTGACTTGATCCTGAGGAAAGTAGACGTTGGAGAGATGTCCATGTATGTTGGTCCCAATAGGATGGAAAGTTGCTTGAATAAGGTTGTGCGCTGCATGGAAGTCTGCTAACATTATATTTTGAGTGTCCCAGGCAACTTCTAGTCCTCCTGAGAAGCCCGAGGCATCCACTGCCACCGAGCTGCTGCTGGGCCAAGCTTTTGATAAGATTGAGCCTAGTGTTTCACTATTGCATTTAGTTTCCTGTAGAAAGAGGATTTGAGGCTTTTCTTTCTGAATCGTGTTCTTAATCATCCTGTAATTTCCAGGGCTATTGAGCCCTCTCACATTCCATGAGACTAACTTCATGGGGAACTACCTGCGAGCAGTTTAAAGAACCGCGTTAATTTGGGATAACGCCCTGAATCCACCAATATCTCTCCCAGAGTGATGGTGCGTTGCCAATCTGGTTTTTGACCTCGCTTCTTGGTTTCTTTTATGACTTTCAAGCTATCCCAATGGCTTCCTGGATGAATGCCTAATTTCTTCTACTGTTGAACCTTAGATAGGGCTGCTTCAAGTGATTCAATCTGTTTGGGATTGATTTTATCAAATTCTTTTCATCTACAAGCGTCTTCTAATCCCAATAGATCCAATTCTCCAAGATCAAAGCCTTCTGAGTCTTCATCCATGAGGGAGAGCTGAATATTTTCCGGAGCTTCCTTATTGGCATGGCTAGAGCTAGATTGCGGCCCATCCAGATCCATGAGGTTAGGGTTCCAAGTCACTTTCTTTTTTGCCGAAGGAGGATCAGTACCTGAGGGGGTATCAGCCTGCGCCTCTGGTTGGGTAGTTGCATGGGTTTGAGGGTTGGGAATATTTAGAGGGTTGGTGGAAGGGGCAGAGGGATGGAGGGAGGGCTGGATGGATTCATTTTGAGGGTCAGACTGAGCAAGGATGGCAAAGATGTTGTTGGTGGAGGGGGTATTGGCAAGAGAACTAGGTTTTTTCACCGAGGAGGAGGATTTCTTAGAGTTTCTCCTTCGAGTGGGAACTTTGATAAACCCATCTGCTTCCGTATTGTATTTAGCTTCTTTAGTATGAGATTGAGAGTTAAGGGGGAAATATATGAATAGATGTGCATGGGCATGGCACCTCCTATAGCGAAATGGAACATGTTCATAGTCAAGAGGTTGTATCCATTCGAAATCATCATGAAATAAACTTACCACGTCTAGTAGGGCTTTATCCAGATGCATGTAGACACAGATTCATGCATAGGAGGTATATCTTCGAAGCTTGGTCTCTTCAGCTATCTTTATGAACTATCCTAACCCTTTTCCAATCTCCTGAAGTGACTCCTCATCCCAATATTCAAGAGGTAGAGAGTATAGACGAATCCATACAGGCGCCCAATTGAAATTTTCCTTATCTGGGTTGAATCTTTCGATCTAGTTTCTGAGATATAGCCCTGCCGAATTGAAAAAGTATGGGCCTCCATCTATTACCTTATTTATGTCCTCAATGCAGTTAAATATGGCTGTGAAGAAGCCTTTCCGACCTAGCTGCAGATTAACATGCCCTTTGGGCTTCCATTTGGAAGCAATCCAACCCTGTAACGCTTTTTCTGTTGGCCAAAAGCCAATAAATTTTCCAATGAGAGCGTGATACCTCATATACTGGATTCTGGCGTTTATGCGGTGACTTGGCAAGTCGATTTTGGGTCTATCTGGAGCTATGGGTTTACATGTGGAAGAAGTAACAGGCTGCGCATCTGTTTGTTTCTCAGAGGTCGGCGTCTGAGACGCATTGGCCTCTATATTTTCTCTTGTTTCTGTTTCACTTTGGTTTGGTGTCCCATCGAGTCCTTTTTCCATTTCAGGGGGAGGCTTACTGCCTCCCCCCGTTGCCATCGCCATTCCTGTTTGCAGAGCCTCTCCTCGTAGCGTGACAGGCATCGACACATCACAATAGTTTGCAGGGGTGGCTAGGGTTTCGGCTAAGAGAGGTAAAACCTAGCAGAGCTCATCCGTGGCATAGATTTGATGAGAAACAAGTTTCCTCAAAGTGGTTAAGGTTAATAATTAACTAACGAGAAATGGAATGTGGCCCTATTCACCTATCTTATTATCAAAAGCAAAAAATAATATTCCAACTAGCTGAATGCTAATTGGGAATATTACAGTCCTCCCCTCCCAAATGTTGCTTATGCTCAAGCAACTGCAAGGATGTATACTGTAAAATATCCTCTCCTTATCCTGTAGCATCCTCATCTGATTAACTCCTCCACTGAACTAGATGCTCTCTAACCAATCTATCCTCTATTTGCTCCTCCCAAGTGTACAAGTTAGTCCTTGGTAATAAAACCAAATGGATCTCATCATGAAGAAATGGGATATCCATGGAGGCAACTACATGATGTCTAGAGGCCTTCTTGAGGCATGGGATCTGAAAAATGTTGGGGACCTCAACTCCCATGAGAAGCTCCAATTTCCAAGCTATCATCCAAATAAAATGGACCACCCTCCAAAATGGTATCTCATATAAAAAATCCTCCATCTCTTGACCTTGAAATGTAGATGGGCTGTATGGATGAACATGATAGACTAAATTGTCCATCCCATGATGTCGCTCTCACAATTTATGATATTTATAGAGCTGCTACTAATTTTGGGTTGCAATAATGTTGTCCTCAAGAGGCCAAAAGGCAACTGGACTCTCAAGGATGCACTCCTTGGTTCTATGAACCTTGCCTGCCCAAGCCATCCCACATATAGTGAATAGAACATCATCACAATATGGAATAAAAATGAGAAAGATATTGTGTGTCATATGAAATGTTGGATGGTGACAATAGTTCCCCAAGTGGACACAATGCAATTTTGCTACCTGCTGCCTGTGAACATAATGTGGCAAGTTGTCTCCCAATCACTTGTTGTGCATGTTTTCTCATCTACTGAAAAGTAGTAAATGGCATTGTGTGTCAACTGAGCATACCAAGAATAGAGAAATACTTGCCCAAAGCCATACAAGAAATGGATATCTCCATCACTGATGTTGGTCTTAGAAAGACCATGAAGTCCAAAGAGAGGCTTGCCCTCTTGTGGAGCAATGAACTGTATATAAATGGAAAGAGAATGCAAATACTTTGTTATATGATCAATAAGTACAAAGATGCATCTCTTACCATGTAATGTTGGCAAGCTAGTGATGAGATCCATAGATAAGATTTCCTATCTCCCTCCTGAAAAAGTGAGTGACTGTAACAAACTTGCAGAATGGTTGTTTTCCTCCTGAATCTTCAGGCACACCACACATCCTCTGACATGCTCAATGCCAAAGCCACATGCTAGAATTCTGGCACTCCACTGATGCTGCCCCTCCTTGCAGCTATTTCTTCTTAGAAGAATATTGAAGTTTATGGAGGTCAAAGCCTTTGCCCATCCACAACTTCCCAGTTTTGGCCCAAGCATGCATGAATGCAAACAACCCTCTGCTATATAGGGAAGACTCCTTCCTATGTGGAAGTATCTTTTGATCATTAATGGCTATGGAGTAGCCCCTTTGCACCATGATTTTTCCACCATCTACTCCTAAAACATCTACTCCTAAGAGTAACCAAAGAAACAATGACTCTTGTTTCCTCCTTATCTCATCATCATACAAGTCATGGAGTAACATCATGATGATTGACTTGTATAATGTCCCATACAACCAAAATCTCTACTGCCATATCATATGAGTGCCATGCAATGTCCCAAACCATAACACACCCTTTGACATTGGATATGTCATGTGATGGCCAAACTCTCTCAAGAGTAGCCATCACAACCATGCCTCTTGCTGCCTTGTGTCATAGATCTACAAGTGGCTCACCAAACCCTTACTCATCATCCTCACCCATCCATCAAACTATGGGTGTCTCCTATCATGCTCCAAATTAGTATCCATCCAATGAATAATACCATCCTCCCAAATCTGATGATTATCTTTGCACTCCATGATATGCTGAAGTGCAACCTCCTAGAGATTTCTACATGAAGGCCACTCAACAATGACCTGGTAGAACCCATAAGGCTCCAAATATGTTGTAGGAAAAGTATTATCTTTGAGTTGTGAGGTGCTCATCAAGAAGGATCTATCATAGTAATGGAAAATGTTAACCATCATAAGAGGTCTATCATCTACCATATGCCCATCTAATGATTCATGAGTGAAGCAGTCATCAGAATGCTCCAAGAATAGTTGGGCCCCCAACTCATCACTGCTCCCCATTGACAACATTGTTGATCTCCATGATGGTGCATCTATTGTCTCATGTCCATGCACAATGATGAAATCATAGCCCGACATTTTACTGGTTAGGATTATTCTCATCCTATATTTCGAGACTCCACACTCCAACCCAAAGTGTTGTGTGTAGCTCAACAATGAAAAACCAGGATGGATATACATATCCTCCTTGAACCAGTCAAGGGTCCTCTGTGCAATTATATCCTACTACTCCAAATCAACAATGTGCTTCAACCCTTGGTCATGCAATTTCCCTGATGGCATGTCCCCACAAATCTCCATATGGTGTGCTGAAATAATATGGGGTGGACATGTTTGCATAAATTGGATAAGATGATACTTGGGAACATCTTGGATAGCTACAAGGGTTCCTCCTACCGATGTAATGACTCCTCCAACTGCTGGTGATGGTGATGGATGCTCTCCTACTGCTGCACCAGCGCTGGTATATGTCTCCTCTTCCTCATTCATCTCCTGGATCATGCATGGGACTCCCAATGTCAAGAGATCAAGCCCATCTTGCAAGTGATGCAAGATTTCCTTCTCCTGATGCAAGAAATCCCGCATCTAATGGTGGTGGAAGTTGCTCTTCTTCCAGAGTGATAGTACTAACATATTCCCTTGGCTCCTCATGTGATTTTTCAACAATGTCAGGAGATGTCTCAATGGATATTACCTTTGGTTTTATTTTATCATACTTCTTGATCAACCTTTGAGTAAAATCTGCATAAGCAGTCACTCTTGCATGTTTCAAATGGCTGAACCACCAATCTTTTGCTTCACCCTCAAGGTGCAGTGCTGCAATATCAACATATTCTCTTTCTGATACTAGATGTAGCATGAAGAATGCATCTAACTTCTTCCTCCAAGCCTTTGCTGTGCTTGTGGATGACCCATCAAAAGTAGAAAGTAGAAATCTATTATGTATTTTTCTTCTACTGCTATGGCAGGGTCTCCGTTCTTCTTTGATCTGAATGAACTACTAGAGAGTTAAATTCTCCTTAAAAGCCCTTGATTGAGACTTATACTCTGTAAGATAATCACTTAGAGCCTCATGATATAAGTTTCCTCCATATCCATGCCATTCACCTTCCTCTTCCAAGAAATTAGACATAGTGGATTGTTTGGAGCTCTATGCAATACAGGTTTTTTCTGCTACTGATAGGAATTGATTGGACCTTTCTCCTCTTGAAACCTTCTTGAGGTCTCCTTTTGCCTCTCCCTTCTCATTTGTTTGATCTCCTTGGAGAGGTCCTTCATAGATCTAAAAATAAATGAGGCAAAACTCATTGCCTCCATCATAAGGGATCTCTTATTCTTTCTTCTTCTTCCAGTGTCATAAGAGTATTTCCCACAAGCTGAGCCAGAGATCATGCTCTGATACCACTGTAATATTCCAAAAATAAAAAAGATAGGAATATAGAACATAAAATGGAAAATGCAGTGATACATCAACACATAAATATGAGAGCAGATCATATAGCCATTCTATTAAACATTATAACAGCAAATGTATACAATATCTTGAGGAAAAAGACACTCAAGTTAGGCAACCAAGCCTCTAGAGACCAAGTACATAAAACATGAAGAATAACTGCTATACAAGAATGCCAGAGGCTAAGACAACACAATTTTTTTTGGGGTTTACTGCTGCTGTAAATTTAAACATATGGATCTACTGATATGGTGCTTAGAAATGTCAGGATCAAAGATCTATATTTTCTAGCACCATTCCAAGACAACCCAAGAAGGGTTTCCAGAAATACTCAAAATGAAGAATATAAAAAATGTGGCCCTAGGCCTAAATAGTGCTATGCAACTCAGACACTGGTGGGAGGTGGCTGATCTGATATGATAATGGCTGATATCCCTCCTCACAACCTTTTCGGATGAAGCACTGATCCCCTCATTGGAAAATAGGGTCAAGAACTTTGGTACTTAACCTTCCACTGCAATTGCACTGCAAAATAACGCAGTTTCTGGAGGAGACTGCACTGTGGGTGAATGATGTTGCTTAGCCTGATGCCGGATGGTGGAATAAATCTCTAATAACTTCCTTACTATCCTCCCGAATGAAGGGCTGCTCCCTCCACTGGAAAACAAGCTCATAAATTGGGTCTATCAACCCTCCACTGCTGCTACCCTGCAAAACAACACAATCTTGAAGGAGACTACGTTGTGAATTAAGGATGAAGCTTGGCCCAAAACTGGATAGTGGAAATGATGTTCAATGAACCTCTCCTGAGTAGGCACTCGAAGTCCCCTGAGGATGAGGGTGGGATTTTTTCTCGGAAACACCCTTGTGCCAAACAACATAACAGACTTAGCTAAAGAACCGAAGCATGCAGAAATTCTTAAAAGACCAATACAATATCAATATTTTGAATGCATTCTATGGCTGCCATCGTCTTCCTTATATGCTTGGTGAGCTTCCTCACCCTGGTTCCCACTTATTAAAGAAGCTACTCTCATGCATACACTCATCCTCTATGACCGCGATGTCCTCCTTTAATCCTCCACTACCTCCATAACATCACTGTTGATTTGGTCAACTTTGACCCTTTCGGCATGCTTTAGCCCATTTTCACACCTCAAGGCGCTTAATACAGCTGAAAAATGTTCCACATTCACATGAGAAGTGGTTTTATTCCTACTAAAGAGATTTATGGGTCTCCCTACCCACTTATTCACCTATCTTATTATCAAAAGCAAAATTAATATTCTAACTAGCTGAAAGCTAATTGGGAATATTACACCGGCCTAGGAAACCTTTGAACGTAGTCCGCAAACCCGACGCTTGGCACCCTTCTACCTACATTCGATATGCACCAGGACTATTATGCATCATCAAATCATAGCTCTTACAATGTTGCTCATCATGCCCCACTGAACTGCAGAAATTACAGAACAATTGCTTCGATGATCTCAAAAACTTTTTCAGTAGGTGAAAATAATCTGTAGAATGATGGCCTGCAACTTTGCATAAGCTAAACCATACATGGGGCCCTACACTCAGCCCTACACTCGATCTAGGCTTAAATGGACTCGACATCCTAACGCCTAAATAGTCTCTATAGACAAGGCACTGTTCTTTATAGTGACCCTCTACTTTGCACTTGATGCACCAAACCTCTGTTCTCATCTCTAGGTGAACCTCCTTTCCCTTCTTTAGATCTTGGAGCTCCATATGCAACCTCGCCAACCGATTTTGAATCTGTTGCACTCCTATGCTAGTATCGACTATCGACAAAGCCTTTGGCTTCATCACTATTTCTAGCACTTCAGCCCGAGTTGCAATCTTCTTTGTGATAATGACAATCTAAGATTTGGAAACAACACAACAATGTACCATTATATGTGTTGTTCATCTGGGATCTTAAAGCTAATCTGGCTTAACAATGTCTTAAATATTTGGTCTACCTCCCACACGGTCTTAGTAGCCAACTACTTAATCTCTTTGATCTCTGTGATACATTGGGACTGCGATTTTGGTTTCTTGAATTCAATGTTCAACATGGTGTTTGTCTCAGCCAAATACGCATTTTCATTCGTCGTAACGTATTTCGTGTACCAAGACAATGCTCTATCTTGCAATGCTGTAACCAAATACATTTTCTTCATATTTTCATCTATAATATTCTGCAAACTCCATATTGCTTCTGCAACAAACCAAAACTATCAGGATCATCTGATCCCTTGAACACATGCATCTTCGAGGGTTGGGCCATGGTGAATGGGGAAGGTGGAGGTGGAGGAAAAAAATGGGATGGGGCTATAATATTTTGCGAACTCCATATCGCTTATGCAACAAACCAAAACTATTCCGGATCATCTGATCCCTTGAACACATGCATTTTCGAGGGTTGGGCCATGGTGAATGGTGAAGGTGGAGGTGGAGGAAAAAAATGTGACGGGGTGATGATGGGGGTGGAAGGCCGAGGAATATCCGTAGTTCTTTGATGACTTTCAAATCTTAGACTTCTCGGGGTAGCGGGGTTGTTTTTTCTTTCTTTAGACCTAAGCAATGGACGATATTCTATTTAAATGTAAATACCCCAATCTGTTTTGAATCTTTTACTGCTCCACGTAGCACCAGATTCTCTTTCTTCAAGCAAAAATCTGAGCGCATCCATAATATACCCTTTTCACACAATAACATTCTAATCTAGAAATTCAGTGAATTTAGGTACTTACCTTTAGGGCCTTTGAAGAACTTACGCTCTGCTTCGCTATAAGAAACAAAAGTTTCAATCATGAACTCAGTGATAAAACCTCCAAGGATAATGTCTATCAAATAATCAACATCCCTCGCGATCTCGTTATCAGTATTTTTCAACTTCTCAATCAGATATGGGGATCATGCAGTTAGCTTATTATTGAAACAACCCGTCTACGCAGCTAATCTTGATATCCACTCATACAACTCACTAGAATACAACGTGAAAAATATCTTGTACTGATCTGTATAGATATACTTCTGTAACCAAGTTTATTAGAGATGCAGAGGTTTTTGTTTTCTTTCTCAACAAACTCACATTATTTTAGACTTACCCAATCTTCAATCTCTTGCTTAGACAAATTCCACATCCAACTATCCCTCAGTCAGATCCTGGTCCCGAAAACAGAACCATTTTTTAGCTTGATGGGGCCTAGACCCAGGTTCAAAGTGACTGTGTAGTCCAACAAAGCCCACTATTATCGTCGTGCCCTTTCGGAAATGACCTACTTGCGTAGATCAAAGTCTCACCCGAGGCAATATAGGGGGATGCTAGAACCAGGTTTCTGCATCTAGAGGGATAGAGGATTGTGGATTTAGGGATTTTTCTTCTTTACATATCTTCGTAGGTTATATCTATCAGTAATACAAGTGTTGTTCAACACATATCTTGAACTTAATAACAAACTGGGTGATCTTACTTATTCATGCATTAAACAAAGTAAACAACCATAAACAAGACTATACTATGCAATTATAGATCAAAACCATTATTCGACATATATATTCATAAAAAGAAGTAAAATAAAATCACATCAATGTAACTGAGATCTATCCAAGAGTTCTTTCATTAATAGCCAGATCCTTCTCATACATTTAGTTCCACCCCGCGCACAGAGCTGCAGGGCCCTGTGCACACAACTATAGGGGTATGCGCACACAATTGTAGAATTTCTAAGGTCTCCGTGCACACAACATAGGAGCCTTTCCTCTAACCCAAAATATAGACTCTGACTCAAAACAATATTACATCCAAATGCATCTCATTAGATCTATTATTTAAGATTACTTTCCTCCCTATGACTTCTATCTAGACTCCTTATATATATTTTTCATTTAAAATACCATGGTCCAAAACCATTGGCGGAGTCCAACGTTCACAAAGAAATCCCATACCATTACATAATAAGGGGCTTTGACCCACCCCAAAGCCCCTATGACTCAAAATAGACTTTGCGCTGCGTGGTCCGCTCCTCAATCAACAGAGTCTTTCTCTACTGCTTACTTTGTGGGGATCCCATCTCCAACAGTCAATCCCTCCTCGGCTCATGAGTGAAATTGGAGCCTTAAATTCGCACAGATCCCCCTATGTGCATGCAACTAGAAGGTTAGGGTTCTTGCAGCCAGATTGGATCCCAGTTGCACGCTTCTAGGATCATCAGTGCGACCATAACTCCCAATCTCACGCATAACTCTTCCTCAGTGCAACTAGAGCATCCCAGCCACATACACAACATGTCCTCCATGTGATCAGGAGAATAGGGTTTCTACAGTCCTATTGTGACCCCCAGTTACACACTTTCCTAGATTAAGGGAGCGATTGGGATGCTATATTTGCACGGATGATTCCTCCTCCATGCGATCGAGGACTAAAGATTAAGTTTCAGTATTTTTAAGGTTCTTCTTAGTGACCATAGGGTTTGGCAATTGATTTAAGTTAATGACAATTCAATACAGTCTTCAGAATCAGATTTTAGAGTGTATACAATTTTGGGTTCATTTCATGAATGTTGTAGTTGTTTTGCTAGTTAGTTGCATAGATGAAGATATGGATCATTGTACTCTCTTTTTCTGAATCATTTGATGACAATATAATAAGAATAATTTGCAAAGGTTTTCCCCATAGTGGATTTTTCCCTGGTCTCAAACCAATCCTAGTGTCTTTATGTGTGCATGCTTTTCTTCTAGTGTTCCTTTATGTTCTGTTACATTGATGATAATGATATTGTTCTTTCTACATAGTTGTATATGTTGATGAATAATGATGTAAAGCTAAATGATGTTATGATGTTCTGGGGTGAACTTAATGTGTTTAAGAAGAGATGCAATTATCAAAGAAAAAAAATATAGCCCTATGGAAAACTAACATAAGGGCCCACAACAAAGTAATTTTGAAGCCTTAAACTTGGTAGATGAAGATGGGGAAATTTCAGATTTTAATCATAAGGAGATTCCTCTGGTAGAGTCTTAGCACACGAGATTTAAGGGCAAAAATGTCGAGATGCCTCCCCTGGAGGATATCCTTTTTCAGGAATGGATTTATATTGGGGAGGAAGCCAAAATGGGGAGGAAGTATCACTCCCCAAAAAATACAAGAATCCCAAAAGGATATTTTGTCTTTGGATCAATAGATGAAAAATCAGAAGGTGAACGGGAAAATACAGAAAAAACACACATGAAAGTGGGATGAAAAACAAATAGGGATGTGAGAAGTGCACACATAGAGAAAGATATTGAGTTAGGTTCCAAAATATCATTAGAAGCAACTTTCCCGAAGATTCTCAAGCAAAATAGAAAAGGAAGTGGACTACCCCTTTAGAAGTGGGGTTTAAATGCACTTGTAAATGATGAAAGACCTCTCCTAGAATTGTAGAATATTAGGATACAAAAATATAAGGGTTGAAGTTAAGAGCCTGGTTATTAAAAAAAAGAAAAGAAAAAAAGAAAAAAAGAAACTTGTTGTCCTCATTCTCCAGCAGGCTAAATTGGGGGAATAAGACGTTCTCTACAAATTTTCAAATTTATGGAAAGGATGTGAACTTTGGACAATCAATTCTTGTAGAGCCTCAGGAGGTTTGTGCACTGTGTGGTCTTCTCTTCAGTTTTGCTTCATCACTTGTCAATCCACTGTTCACTGTATTGGGATTTGACCTTTGAATTTACATTCTCAAAAGATATGTTGGTTTTTCAATATTTATATGCCATTCCATTATCAAGAGAAAACAAAATGTTGGTCTTCCCTACAAATGCTAGAGGACTCAAATTTGAGCCAAGAATGTATTTTGGGAGGTGACTTTAACACTACTCTCCACCTGTTGAAAAAGATCGGAGGATCCCAAGTTAGAGACCCTTTTCAAGAGGAGATGGAAGACTTTGTCAATAAATTGGGTTTGATATATATCAAGCCTCGGGAAAAAAAATATGCGTGGAATAATTGAAATATAACCTTGGGTCACATAGCTACGATATTGGATCACTTTCTTGTAGCTAGTTCATTCTTAAACATGAAACTAAATATGCATGGAATAATTGAAATATAGGCCTGGGTCACATAGCTACGAGATTGGATCACTTTCTTGTAGCTATTTCTTTCTTAAATCAAAATTCGCTAGTTTCCTTTAAAATATTTTCTTGGAGTGGTTCCAGGCATTGTCCTATTTCTTTATAAATTCAACTTGTAGTGGACTATGGCCCTTTATCTTTCATATCTAATCCAACTATGGCTTCAAGAGAATGGACTTCAAGAATTTTTTTAGCAAGCTTGGGGGAAATGGATAACAAGTTTTCCCATTTTTATTCGGGAACAAAAAAATAAATATCTAAAACTGGTTTTCAAACAATGGGATATAAAAAATTCTTCAAGTCTTAAAAATCAAGTTTTTATTCATAAAAATCAGTTAGAGGAAATACAACAACAAATGGAGCATATACCCATCTCAAAGGAGTTCTTGGTGGAAGAAAAAGAAACTTCTGGTAAATATCACATGGCTGAGAGAAGAAGAGGAAGAATGGTGACTCAAATCCTATAGCTCGTGGCTTTAAGCAAGGGATAATAATACACGTTTTTTCATTATTAGGCCACAAGGAGAACCTAGAAAAATAATTTAAATTCAATATATGTGGATGAGAAACTATTTCATATTTCTCATAAATCAAAGAGGAGGTTGGTCATCACTTATATTCTCTCTATGAAGAACTAGGTAGCCAAGAGAAAAGCATTGTGTGTGATCTATTGGAGAATATTCCTCATTTGGTTTCCAAAGAGGATAATGAGGATTTTCTATTCCCTATTATGGAAGAGGCGGTATGGAATGTCTTACTTTCTTACAACTAAGATAATTCTCTATGTCTAGATGGTTTCTTAGCACATTTTTATCCACAATGTTGGGATATCATTAAATTTAATCTTTGCAAAATGATAGAATATTTCATCAAGCATAAGTAATTGGAGGGGGTATCAACTCATCATTTTTACTTTGTTTCCAAAAGAGGCCAACCATTCCTCCTTCTCTCGTCTTAGACCTATCTCCCTTTGTAATATTTCCTACAAGTTGCTTTCTAAAATTCTAGTAGTGCAATTCAAGCCTCTCTTATCAAAGTTGATATTATAAAACCGAGGAGGATTTGTGGGCAACATAAATTTTGTGGATAACATAGTCATTTTCCAAGAAGCTATTCTTTCAAGCAAAGCTCGAGGTGAAAAATGGATGATTATTAAAATATACATTGCTAATGCTTTTGACTGAGTTCAACATAAGTTTCTCTTTGCAGTGATGAGAAAATTTGGGTTTGAAGAAAAGGCATTGCAAGGGTAGTAGCTTGTATTTCAAGAGCTTGGATCTCTCCATTGGTTAATGGGAGACTTGTGGGTTTTTTTAAAAGCTTCAAGAGGACCGAGTGTTGAGTCTCAAAAGTGTTTTCCATATTCATACATATTTCCATTATGTCATAACCATTTAGTTCTTATTTCATAGCTATCTGACCTAAAACCCTACATCAAGTAACCATTTTCATAAATATATGGGTTAGGATCCTTGTTTTCCAAACTTATTTATTTTATGTATTTAAAGTGAATTTATGATTAGAAACTAGAAAATTAATATAGTTTCATATATCTATATATGTGTTATGAATTTTGTGACATGTGTAGGTCAAAAGGAGACTTCTAGAAGACCCTTATGTGGCACTCTAAGGCCAAATTCGAATTTGGTTGGAGAAGATTATGAGATCAAGAGGATATGTGTCTTACTTCCTTGTTGTATTGAAACTCTAAGAGGATATGTGTCTCGTTTCTTAGTTGTGTTGAAACTCTAGAAAGACATGTGTCTTATCATTTCCTATTTTGATTATAACTCTAGAGATGGAGGGAGAGATTCATGGACTCCCATTAATGAGATGACTCTTCATATTTTGTATAAATAAGAGAAGCTTTCTCCTATCATGGGTAATGAGGAAGTAATGAAAAAATAGTGAAAAATAGGAGAAGGAGAATAGAGAGTGTTTTGTAACAAAACTTAAGATGGAATGAGATGTAGATTTGTGAGTTTTTCAATAAAGAAGTTATTTGATGCTGTTTTGATTACATCTTCAAGGAGCTAAGGATTACACCAAATTGGTAGCAGAGGGCCCCTGCTATCCAAGGAGGATTTTGCATGTTTTCTAGATAAGTTGTTTTCAATTTTGTTTTGTCATATTTCCTTACTTAGATTGCTTTATGAAATCATAGCTTTTAGCATTATTTTTCTTGTCATTTTCTTAGATAAAGGATCCTCATGATATTGCAGTTAGTCTCTTTCTCAAGCTCTTCCAAAACATCTTTATTAAATGAATGAGATTCAATTGTGATATTTTGAGTTATTAGCATTTCATTTTCTGTTATTTAGTTTTTAGTGTTTACATTATATTTCTTTAGGCAGAGTCAGTAAGAGGGACAAAAGCTTATGGTTTCATCCTTTCTAGTAAAGGTGAAATAACCAGTAAAAGCCCCTACCGTCAATCTCTGTATAAGAAATATTTTGTTCACACAATGTTCGATCAGATTCCTCATTATACTGTAATTAGTCTCTTTCACAAGCTCTTCCAATAAACCTTTAATTCACGAATGGGACTAAGTTGTAGTATTTTGAGTTATTGATTGTTTTGCTTCATAGAAGATCCTTATCACATTATGATTAATCTCTTTCAAAAAGCTCTCCCAACAAACCTTTAACTCATGAATGAGATTTAGTTGTAATGTTATAAGTTATTCAACATTTCATAGGAGATCCTTACTACATTATAGTAATCTTTTTTCTCAAGCTCTTCCAACAAACCTTTATCAAATGAATGAGATTTCACTATAATGTTTTAAGTTATTGCAATTAGATTAAAAGATCCTCATTATCTTACAACCATTCTTTTTCTTAAAAGCTTTTCCAACATATCAATATTAGATAAAGGAGATTTGGTTGTATTATGTTGAGTTACATTTCATGTTCATTTGCAAGCTAGGATATTCATGGATTAGAATGTTTTGTTTTTCATCATTTTCATAATTAGAGATAGAATTTACAATTACACTCTGTTTTGAATCTAAGGTTTCTTTTTCTTTTCTTTTTGACATAGATTTGATTTCATCTGTTGAACATAGAGTAGCATACTAATTACTAAAAAGACAAAACCCCCAAAAACAATAACAAACACATACAACGAAGTAAGGAAGAGGTCACTTAAGCACATATAGTGCATCACACTTCATCAGTTTACTAGCCCTGGTTGATAATTTATGTTAACAATTTAGGACGCTAAATTGACTACACATTTTGGCGCCGTTGCCGGGGAAGTGTAATTAGGAGACCTTATTTCTTACATCTAAAAAAATTAATAATTCTTGAGTATGCTCTCCTTCTGCACTTTGTGTGATTTGGAGGATCAGAAGAAGGATTGTTATGTAAAAAAAAATTAATAATTCTTGAGTATGCTCTCCTCGTACACTTTATGTGATCTGGAGGATCAGAAAAAGAATTGTTATGTAAAAAAGAAAAAAGAAAAAAAAAGGAGACAAAATAAACTTCATCATTTCAATTGATTCAATAAAAAAAAAAATGAAAAAAAAAAATTTCCAATACATTGTTTTGTTTAATGAAATATATATGTGTATTTTTAAATTTTTGAAAATATAACATACATAATTTTATTAAACAAATCAATTATAAAAAATAAAAAAAAAATTTAAATTGTTTTGTTTACTAAAATATAAATGTATATTTAAAAAAAAAAAATTTGAAAATATATATATATAATTTTAATAAGAGATCATTTAAATAAAAAAAAAAAAATGAATAAATTGTTTAGTAAAATACATATGTATATTTTTAATTTTTCAAAATACAACATATGTCATTTTATTAACCCAAAAAAAAAAAAAAAAAAAAAAATTAAAATAAATCAATAAAAAAATAAAAAATAAATAACAAATGTCATAACATGGCCCATGACAAAATCTACGAGCATTCCTCACACCTTCAGGTGCTGCATCCTGCCACGATCTTATACAAATTTTTGTTTTCTGTCTTCTCTCTATGTATACATGTCCAGTGCGATATTTTGAAATGTCGCTTCTGGCGTTTCCTCGAGCTTTAACTTGATCCACAGAGGTATTTTATCTATGATGAAGGAGATGAGGTAGATTCACAAGTGGGGGAGGCTGAAGGTGTAGAGGATGACGAGCATGAAGGTGGTAGAGATGACGAAGAACGAGAAATCAATGATATTCCAGCGCCCTTAAAGGATAGGCAGAAGCAAAAGCAATTTGAAATATTTGTAGGTGGCCTTGATAAAAAAGCTGATGAAGAGGATTTGAAGAAAGTTTTTGGTGCAGTTGGTGAAATTAAGGAAATACGAATGTCCAAGAATCCCACATCTCAGAGGAACAAGGGATTTTCTTTCATTCGTTATGAGACTATCGAAGAGGCAAAACGTGCCTTGACTGAACTGAAGAATGCTCAGGTGAAGGATAAGCGTTGTGGTGTGACACCAAGCCAGGATAATAACACTCTTTACATGGGCAATATTTGCAAGACAAATCAAGATGGAGATGTCCAGGAAGGTGACGAGGAGGATGCAAAGATTTAGTTCTCAGAAATCTTACGGAACTAACCAGAAAACGATTTTTGCCAGAGCATCTCTAGAAACGTAACTGCTATTGACACGTCATTTTGAAACACGTTTTCTGATCAAACCGAAATGAATTTTGAAAAAATGAGACGTGGGTTTTTCTCAAAATGTGGGAAATTAGATAACCCAGAAATCGTTTTAAGAAATTCATGGCGGTCTGGGGGAATTTCTTGGTTCTTTGAAGCCCATTTTTGCCTGCCGCGTGAGAAAAAACGGGTTTTTTTTGCACAGTGGAGAGTTTGAAAACGACACTCTGCATTGATAATCCGATTTCCTAATCTCTAGGAAGAAGAATCTAAGTTGAACACAAATTCTATTGAAGTCAATCCACAACAGACCTCCACTGAAATTTTCCAACTAGCGCTTTCCAAGAAATTGTTGATGCATATGGCATCGCAAAGTGTCAGGAAGAAAATCCTACAGTATGCACAATCATCACGTTTAGTTTTTGTTTGCTGTTATGTTTGGTGATTGGGGTCATGGCCTATGTTTTGCAACATTGGTGCTCATTTGTAGAGAGAAAAAAAAAAAAAAAAAAAACTTGGACGTCAAAAACTTGGAGACATTATGGAGAATGGCATTCATGTTTTTAGTTTTAATTTTCTTATTTAATAAATTGTTTTGTTTAATAAAATTATATATGTATATATATTTTTTTAAAATGTAACATATATAATATTTAAAAAAAAATTTTATTTTTCAATTTTGTTATTTAAAAAAAAAAAAAAAAAATTGCATTTTTTTATTTTATTTTGTTTTGATTAAAATAAAAAATAAATAATAATAATAATAATAATAATAATTTTGAATCAATGAAATGAATAAGTTATTTGTTCACTTTTCTAAAGGTATTGATTAAATTTTGGACTGATGATAAAAGATGAATGGCTAACCTTTTATTCAAGATTTTGGCTACAAAAACTGTCGACATTCTGCAGCTAAAGTCCAATTTCGCCACTGTTTTCCAATTCCGCAGCAGAAAAAAACCTCATTGTTCAAATCAGCCTAACTTTCTCATACAAAATCAGATTTTGATGATTCAAGTATCGTTGGAAATGTCTCAACAAGATCTACACAACGAGAAATCCATCATTAGAGTTTGAAATGGTAAATAATGAAATAAATTGCTGAAAAGAAGAAAGATTCAACTTGAGGCACTAATTTCAAAACATGTATAAATTCTTTTGATTTTTCCTTTGAGAACCTGTTTCATTAATACAAATTCTTAGTTTTGTGTGTAAATATCATAACTAGAGAGATTGATCACCTCTCTCCTTTGATAATCTTACATTCCATTGCAGAAGAAGTATTAGTTTTTTTTGCAGGTTCCAGGAGGAAGGACAAATGACTACAAGAGAATGGTGTCTCTCTAAGAGACTAATTTATTTCATAAGAGGATGATCAGCAACAAAGAGGAAATATGCTGATGCAAAATCAGATCCAAACACTTGAAAACTTTCAGATACTATTGTCTCCATCACATCCATACCTCATAATAAACCATTCACCTCATTTCACTTCATATTTTCCATTTACATTCACATCCACTTTCCATTTCCTTTTGTCCATTCATAACCCACAAATAAAAGCAAGAGGCTCATTCACATGCTTATTGCTCATTGCCATTTCTACTCTCCATTGCCATCTTCCATTTCTTGTCATTTTCATTCCGCAAATAAGCCCTGCTTCAATGCAAATTATTGAGTCCATACTCCTTTGAGTCTAAGTTCTCTGTAAAAACACCTTGAGGCTTGCATGCCTTAATGGCAAGTTCTCATGCTGACAAACAATGGGAATACATTAATGTCCCTTGTTCGTCAGATCTTCTAGGTGACTCGACATCAGCAAAATCATTCGTACCTAGCAAGATGTGTTTGGGCATCTTGACTCTCATTGTCATCAATGGTGAGAGTTCTCGTGTTGACTAGTGGCATCTATTAATGGCCACTAAGTCAACAATTTCCTACTATGTTCGACATCAGAACATCTTTTCACATAGTAGGAATTGTGCCAATGAGTTTTGAAGACATGAAGGCTATTATTTTCAGCATTTTGGAGCAGATTCAACAAGTTTTACTAGGAGCAATAAAAAGTCTATCTTATCTCTTTATCCATGACTCCTCTTGTTCAGCCACTTGAAGAAGAATATGATCAGAATTTTGCAGCCACCACACATACACAACTCATCCACATTTAAGGTAAGTGAAGGTATGTTGTTTTCTAATTTTTAGTCATGTAATTCATTAGAATGCTAAAATTGTAACTTTGTAAAAATTCCTCACTCCCTTTTTCACATTGTCATATATTTAGTTGGGGGGGAAGGGACATCATTTCATATCCACATGTCATACACTATCACACATTTTCATTTCATTTCCACCTACATATACTTCCCAACCAACTATTGTTGCAACATGATCCAGAAGATTATATGCCTTGCAAATGATCAATTCATTGATGAAGTAATTGATTCTAAATGTTTTCATGAACTTTGATGCAACAAAGAAAATAAAGCATTGTTACACAAGAACCATTGCTCAAAAAAAAAATTGGTTGTCACACAAGAACCAACCATTAAAAAAAATAAAAAAAATGTGTTGCAATCAAATGTATTATACTTTGCCAAAAAGGAAAATATCAAGAAGCAAAGTTTGGAACGAATCAATATGAGTCAAAACTCATAAAAGATCAACTCATGGACAAATGAATCATTGCAATAGTTGCATGAGGACATGCAACAACTTCAGTTGGGGGGTATGTTTAGTCTCAAAAGTGTTTTCCATATTCATACATATTTCCATTATGTCATAACCATTTAGTTCTTATTTCATAGCCATCTGACCTAAAACCCTACATCAAGTAACCATTTTCATAAATATATGGGTTAGGATCCTTGTTTTCCAAAGTTATTTATTTTATGTATTTAAAGTGAATTTATGATTAGAAACTAGAAAATTAACATAGTTTCATATATCTATATATGTGTTATGAGTTTTGTGACATGTGTAGGTCAAAAGGAGATTTCTAGAAGACCCTTATGTGACACTCTAAGGCCAAATTCGAATTTGGTTAGAGAAGATTATGGGATCAAGAGGATATGTGTCTCACTTCCTTGTTGTATTGAAACTCTAAGAGGATATGTGTCTCATTTCTTAGTTGTGTTGAAACTCTAGAAAGACATGTGTCTTATCATTTCCTATTTTGATTGTAACTCTAGAGATGGAGGGAGAGATTCATGGACTCCCATTAATGAGATGACTCCTCATATTTTGTATAAATAAGAGAAGCTTTCTCCTATCATGGGTAATGAGGAAGTAGTGAAAAAATAGTGAAAAATAGAAGAATGAGAATAGAGAGTGTTTTGTAACAAAGCTTAAGATGGAATGGGATGTAAATTTGTGAGTTTTTCAATAAAGAAGTTCTTTGATGCTGTTTTGATTACATCTTCAAGGAGCTAAGGATTACACCAAATTGGTAGCAGAGGGCCCCTGCTATCCAAGGAGGATTTTGCATGTTTTCTAGATAAATTGTTTTCAATTCTGTTTTGTCATATTTCCTTACTTAGATTGATTTCTGAAATCATAGCTTTTAGCATTATTTTTCTTGTCATTTTCTTATATAAAGGATCCTCATGATATTGCATTTAGTCTCTTTCTCAAGCTCTTCCAAAACATCTTTATTAAATGAATGAGATTCAATTGTGATATTTTGAGTTATTAGCATTTCATTTTCTGTTTTTTAGTTTTTAGTGTTTACATTATATTTCTTTAGGCAGAGTCAGTAAGAGGGCCATAAGCTTCTGGTTTCATCCTTTCTAGTAAAAGTGAAATAACTAGTAAAAGCCCCTACTGTCAATCTTTGTATAAGAAATATTTTGTTCACACAATTTTAGATCAGATTCCTCATTATACTGTAATTAGTCTCTTTCACAAGCTCTTCCAATAAACCTTTAATTCACAAATGGGACTAAGTTGTAGTATTGTGAGTTGTTGATTGTTTTGCTTCATAGAAGATCCTTATCACATTATGATTAATCTCTTTCAAAAAGCTCTTTCAAAAAACCTTTAACTCATGAATGAGATTTAGTTGTAATGTTATAAGTTATTCAACATTTCATAGGAGATCCTTACTACATTATAGTAATATTTTTTCTCAAGCTCTTCCAACAAACCTTTATCAAATGAATGAGATTTCACTATAATGTTTTAAGTTATTGCAATTAGATTAAAAGATCCTCATTATCTTACAACCATTATTTTTCTTAAAAGCTCTTCCAACATATCAATATTAGATGAAGGAGATTTGGTTGTATTATGTTGAGTTACATTTCATGTTCATTTGCAAGCTAGGATATCCATGGATTAGAATGTTCTGTTTTTCATCATTTTCCTAATTAGAGATATAATTTACAATTACACTCTGTTTTGAGTCTAAGGTTTCTTTTTCTTTTCTTTTTGACATCGATTTGATTTCATCTGTTGAACATAGAGTAGCATACTAATTACTAAAAAGACAAAACCCCCAAAAACAATAAAAAACACATACAACGAAGTAAGGAAGAGGTCACTTAAGCACATATAGTGCACCACACTTCATCAGTTTACTAGCCCTGGTTGATAATTTATGTTAGCAATTTAGGACGCTAAATTGACTACACACTGAGACCAAGCTATCCTCTTTCCCCTTTTTATTCATCACAATGGAAAATTATTTCAGCAAAAGGTTATACCTTTAATTGCGAAGATAAATGATTCCATGCATTCTCTTTGGTATAGTTATTAAAAATATAAATCATGTTTAATTTGTTGATGACACTATATTATTAGGGGGTGCTTAAGTTATTATAGATTCTAGATTTCATTCAGTTTTGGATACATTTATTCAAGTCTATGGAGGGAATATTAACAAAGGTAAAGGTAAAATATATTCATGGAAAGTCAAAAAATCCATCTTGGCCCAGATAAAAATGTAGTTTGGGATTTTCAACAATAGACACTTGGAAAGAGTTTAAGTATTTGGGTATTCTTATATGCCTAAATTCCCACTCTTCTAAATCTTGGGTTTCAATTTTTCTAAATTCAAGTCTAAATTTGACAAATGGGGTGTTCATTAGCTTAATATAGCTTGATTTTTTGTTCTTATTCAATTTGTTTTGTCAGTGCTTCCTTTGTTTCAATTATCATCCCTTTTTAACTCCATTGGGAATTTTAAATGTAATGTCTCAAGAGATCCACAAATTTCTATGGCAAGGAGTAAAATCAATCATACATTTTTTTCATTTGGTGAAATGGGTCATTGTTCGCACTCCCACATTGCATAGTGGCTTAGGTATTAAAGATCCATCACTACTGAACACGATGGTTGGGGAAAAAATGTTTGGAGGTTAATATCTTAGCCTAATGATTAGTGGAAGAAGGTTCTTAACTTTAAATACTTCTATGGGGATTGACAATGATGTTTGGATTCTCCTATTTGTGATTGGGGAGGTTCCCCCATTTAGAAGCTTGTGTCATGAGCCATCTTTCTCATAAGGAGCATCTAACCTAGATTCTAGGTAATAGGATGGATATAAATATATGGAGTAGTGGGATCCTTGACAACCCTTTACAAGCCCAAAATCTAGAATTTAGACCTCTTCATGATTGGTTTTCTTCTCAAGGTAAACATTCACTTGTGTACATCTCTTGTTTGATGCCTAAAGATAGATGGAAATGATGGGATCTTCTAAGTGTGTTGCCATCCTTGCAAAAATTAGCTTGCTTGCTAGAAAACAAGATTCCTTGGGTTTCTCCCAAGTAGAAGGAGGAGGAATACAAAATATGATGGAAAGCCTCTAAATATTTTAAACTAATTTTCCCATAAGGAATCTCTTCAAAATATCACATATGAGAAAATATTTGGACTCCAAACAACCCCCAAAAAATAAATATATTTTAGTGGACTTTATTGCATTAGAAGATCTTAACTATTGAAAATTTATAAACAAGGGAATAATTGGTCCTTCTTTGTGCCCTCTTTGTTCTTCTCAAGAAGAGTTTATCTCTCATTTTTTCTTTGAATTTCCCTTCATTCATTTGGTATGGAAAAATCCTTTGAATCCTTTGGAGGATCGATTGATTTGACCAATCGTAATAAGTGAATACTTCACGTCTTGGGATCATCATTATTCAAGATCAATGGACGATAAAAATTTCTTCAAGAATATTTGGGTTGCTTTGCCTAAATATATTTGTTGGAAAGTTTGGATAGCTAGAAATAAAATTATCTTTCAAGATCGAAAATTCTCTCCACAAAGTGTAGCTAACATTTCCCTATCTTTTTTCAGTGAATTTCGGTCTCATAAATCACAACCACACCCTTATTCCAATTCATTGGATGAGCGGGAATTTGGATGGTGTGAATAAAATGTTCTTCATATTTCCCTTCCTCCATCTTCCATTCATATTCCCTCTTAGAAATCGTGGAAACTGTGCTTGCTAAAAGATGAACTTTTAGATTGGATTAACTCACAAGCTTCACATATCCTTTGCTTTGATGGAGCTTCTAAAAATAATCCATGGGTGGCAAGAATTGGGAGGTGGGCGTGGTGATATTTAGCTTTAGAGGAAACAAATAATTGGACTATGCTTGGGGTTTGGGCTTCTTGTCTAACAATCTAGCATAAGCACATGCTTTCCTACAAGTACTTTCCTTAGTGAAGAGCAGACATATAACAACCTTATTGGTGTTGGGAGATTCTTAGTTGATCAATCAATATATTGCTACTAATTATCTTCCGTGGGACAGTAAGCTGTGCCATGTGATCAAGAAATAGAAGTTTACAGACCTATTTATCCTATTCAAAATTATTTCATATTCTCCGGTCTAATAATAAATATGCATATGCCATGGCCAATAAAGGAACCTTGTTAACACTTAAATAAAATTATTAATTGATAAGGCACTTTTTCCATATCCCATAACCTTCACTCATGAGATTTTTTATTTCAAACATATTGGTTGGTAATTAGTTTGTGCCACATGCCAACATCCCTTGCAAAAATCAAATTTCTTGTTGGAGGCACGTATGGAGCAATGCCTAGGATCATTTGATCCTCTGGTATAAAGTTTTGAATTGTATGTAGCATAAGGTTTTGAATTCTTTGGGAGTATATTGGAAAGTGTTCACATTCAAGAATTTTAGTTTAGTGGTTAGATATAGTTGGCGGGAAGAATTATCTTGTTGGGTGGAAGTTACTTTGTCTATATTAGTTAGCCGACAATTTACATAATTGTATTTGATATACTTAGTGTGATCCAACCACATCTTTATAATACAAATTACCATTTCTGTTAAAAAGAAAAATTACCAATTAATTGACATTAAGGCCTTGACTATTGATACCATAAAAAATAAAAGTATGAAATTAACTATAAATATAAAACTCTCATTACATATTATGTATTTAATTTCTAAATTTTTTTAATAACTTACAATAAAAAGAAAAATTGAGAAAAAATTGTAATTTTTTTCAAATAGCAAAAAAAACAATTTCCAAAAAATAAAAATGAAACTAAATAAAAAAAATCAAAATTTTAAGAAGGGAAAAAAATCAAAATAACAATTGAAAAAAAAACAAAAAAACCTTCATACTTAAAATAATTAAGAAAGCCTAAAAACTAATATAAGACTTTTAAAAAATAAAATAAATAATGAAAAAATTAAAAACAAACTTAAAACTAATAAAACCCATAAAAATAAATAAAACAAATAATTAAAAAAATTAAAAAAAATTTCTAAAATGTTAAAAAAAACTGTAAAAAAACATAATAAAAAAATGTTCTTAGGAATAGGTCCCCGATATAAATTTTTTTAATGATATTTTTAATCAGTTTTATTTGTTATTTATTAATTGGCTCCATAATCTCTCAATGCCAAGGTGCTTTAGCGATGAGACTTTGACCAATTGAGTTAAGTCTCAAAGCTCGTTTATATATATAATTTTTATTTTTATTTTTAATAATTTTTTGTTTTTATTTAAATTATATATGTGTGTTTTATTATTATTTTTTATATAGAATTTTTAATTATTATTATTATTATTATTTAATTCAATGTATTTTGTTTTTTTGGTTTAAATTTGTTTTTAAAACTGCTTTCATTTTTTAAAAATTATTTTTTAGTTTTTTTTTTTTCAAATATGCTTTGGAAAATATGATATTTATTTATTTTTGTTTTAATTTTTAAATAAATTTTTTATGTTTTAAATTAAAAAATCAATTTTTTTTACATTACATCTTTAAAAGGGTGTTTTTTCATGACTTTATTTACACTAATGATGATTTTACAAGCTATAGTTAAAAACATATTGCAATTTTAGTGCCTTATTGAAAAGGGCCAAATTGTTTTAAGCTAAGATTTCAAAAGAGTTATGTCTTGTATGTAAGTAAATTCCTCGCCCTATTTGGGTGTTATTCTTGGATATGACCATGATGCAACCTCAGCTTTGCCGAACTTATAAAAAAAAATATTTCAAAAGAGTTATACTTTTAGCCTTAAAAAATGCTCTCTTTAGAATGACTTTTTGATTTAGGCATTCATTTTTAAGGTGTTTTTTTTGAAGCCATAATAATTGGTTTATAAAGCTATGGTTGAAAATTGTTGAAATATAAGGTTTTTTTGTATTTGTGATATTTGGTTTTAATTCCATGGTTGAATAATGTCAAAAAATTAAGGTTTTTTATAGTCATGCTATTTGATCCTTAAGGTTGAAAACTACTAAAATTTTAAGATTTTCCATAACCATGATTTTTGTTTTCATACCATGGTTGAAAAATGTTGGAATTTTAATCCTAAAAAATGGTGATGCAACATGGCTACTTTTTGATTTCAAGGAATTTTTTCATGTTTTTTTTGCACAAAAATAGAAGTTTATTGGGCTAGAATTCTTCTTTTGAGTTTACAGTTCTCTTTAAGTTGATAAATTTTTTCTTATTCATAATGATATTTGTGGTGCTCTAGATAATTCTTTAGAAGATGTACATAATTTTTACTTTTCATTGATAATTATAGTAAAATGTCATGGGTGTATTTTTAAAAAAAATCCAGAAACATTGAAAAAGTTTAAATCTTATCAGCATTTGGCCGAAAAAAGAAGTCAAAGAAACAATAAGAACATTGAGGACAAATAATGGAAAGAAATTCACTTCAAATGAATTCCAAATTATTGTAGAGATAAGGGTATCAAAAGGAACTATAAAAATTCTTACATTCTATAGCTGAATGGAGCAAGAAAAAGAATAAACAAAACTTTGTTGGGAATGGAAAGATCAATGTTGAATTTTAAAGGCTCAAGTTCCTCGTACTCGACCAAAGTAGTACATACCGCAGTCTATTTAAAGAGTAAACCTCGCACTACGTCTTTGGATGACATCACACCATATGAAGCATGGTATGGTTTCAAACAAGTTAAACATCTTCAAGTATCTGTTTCAGCATTTTATGCTCTAGTTTCCAACGAAAAGCAAACTAAACTAGGATAATGAAGTATGAAATGTATGATGATTGGATATTCCAAAGAAAAATAGGGATATAATATTTTATTCTATGTTAAATTTATTGTGAGTTTAGATGTCATTTTTGAAAAAAAAAAAAGCAAAAATGCTACATAGATTGAAAATCTTGAAAAATTGGAAAGCAAGTGGAGAAGGAGAAAATTAGGATGAAAAATTGACCAAGTCACATAACACTAGTTTTAAATGGATTATACTTTACTAGAAAATGATAATTATTATGATTCTTCATTAAAAAAAAAATCTTTTGAATCTTCATAAAAAAATTTCTTTGAATCTTCAAATAATGAAGCTTCAGAAGTTTTTACTAGTAACAATTCAAATACCTTAGAGGAAAGCAGAGTTTCCATTTATGTTAATCATCTTTTCAATAGTAATGGCAATTCCAATCCATAAGAACATATTGATATCAAATGGGATGAGGTCGACTTTCATCTCCCCCGTCTTCTTTACTAATATTTTTAAATATTTGTAGTCTCTCACAAGAACATATTGATATTATTGGAGTAATTCAACTATCTCTGTCATTTTCTTTTTAAACTAGTGGTCACCTATCCAAGCCATCTTTGGTCATTTTTCTGTGGAAATATTATATTCTTTTATTTTTATGTTGGAACTCATCCATTCAAGAAATTTTGATTCATCTTTTTCTCTCTTTTTCTTTGATAATTTGATTATATGTTAGTTAGGTTTTTAAGTCTTATAAATGGATTTGCTGGATATTTTCAACACAACTCTTATTTGTTTATTAATTTCTGACTGATCCTTTATCCATTTAAAACTTATAGTCAGAAAAAATTATGTTTCCCATATCAATTCGATGAGAAATTAGTTTATCATGGCATTCCACTCGATTACAAGTTGAAGGTGACCGTATTTTGAATCTTCACTTGAATCTTTTCAGTATTTCTTCTCGATTTTGTTTCTCTAGAAATTCCTTTACTTCTTGGATTGCCTCAAATATTTCTTTTGCAACTAGTATAAATTTAATATCGTTGATAAAGTTCTTTTTTTATGCCTGAACAAAAAAAGGTGTATCCTCTAGCTTCAGTTTTATACCACTTGTATGGTATAACATCCAAAGTATTTGGAAACATATTGGGCCATAAACACTAGTCTCTATAGCCAATCCTTTTTCAATCCTTGAAACATTGGTCAATATGAGCTACAAGATCATGTCTGATTTTGAACCTTAGGATGGTAGTGTGAGAAGATAATTTATGGCCACCAAATTTCTCTATAAATATGTAGTTGCAGTTGTATAGGTCTACAATATCAAGGCATGCACCTCCCACCATATTTGTGCCTATCCAATGAATGAATGGACAAAAATTTTCATTCGACAGGTCTTTCGAATTGGTTTTGAAACATCATCAACATGGGTCAATGGAGAATTTCACTCTTTAGATAAAATAGGTCGAGCCAATGATTCTTTTAAAGATATTGGTATAAAGGTGGGTGTTTATTTTCCATTATCTCATATATTATTGACACTTCTTTTATGGAAAAATTTGAGCAATTCCTTTTGATGGGGATGGCCTCAATCGACCAAAATTCATTGGCTCTCGACTCATAGTTTTCTAGTTTCCAGTCATATAATGTAGTGCGAGAGTTATGGTCTATAAATAATGATGAACCTTGTAATATTAATCCATTTGCATTAGATTCAATGTTACCTTCATTTTAGTTCATGACTTTGTATATAATTCCAACCTTATTTTCTTCTTCCAAGACTCAACCCAAGGCCTACCTTCTTTGGGGTCAAAAGGGATTACAATTTTCCAACCTTTACCCTTTAGTTTAATCCTATCTCTTTTTAAAGAGATAATAGCATTCACATTCCTTCCTCAAGGACAACCAATTAGTGTTGTATATGTTGGTATTCCTTCAACTAAGTTGATTAATTCGAAGTCAAATTTAGTCGATATATTCATTATTATTGTATTTATATACCACAAGTACCATATGGTTCAACAAAGCGTTGAACCGCTAATTTCAAATAATTAATTGTTTGATGCAGTTGTGACATTTCCAATTTTATCTAGGTCTCCCTTGGGAGAATGTTTACTTGGGAGCAAAAGTCAACAACAACCCAATTTACCATATGTCTCTTGATCTCTAAGTCAATCAACAGATCATAGTCATTCTGCATTTTTTTTTGTGAAATTTTCTTAAGGTTATTTTTTGGTATTTTCTCTTCCTTATATTCCTTCATAATACTCAATAATTTAAGCATTCGACTAACCAAGTACTTTTCTTTGAGTAATTTTTTGAGCTCTTAAATTGCATCTTCACACTTCATATTATTATCATATTTTTTATTTTTAAGCAATTCAAATTCCTAATGGAATAGTAGTTGTTCTTCGTCCAAATTTGGGTATATATTTTTATTTTTCAATGGTCATATCGTAATTTACCCTTGCATTTAAATTGTTGATTTGGTCACAACATGCAAGTTTTTATTATTCAATATTTCTCACTTTGGAATTGTGTGTACTAGGTTTACATTTCTTATGCGCATGATTTTCTCTCATGTGGTCAGAAAATATTCCAGAGACTCTTCATTGACACCACATATATTGCAATATTTTAAGTTAGTTTGTTTTTTCAATGGATAGTTGTGTGCTATATGGTATTATTTCCGGCATATGAAGCAATACATTTTACCTTTCCCCAACCTCTTCCACCTTTTTTGAATTGTATTCCTCCTTTTCTTCCTCTTCCTTTGTAGTTGTCTCTTCATTGGCAGTATCCACACCCTTGGTGGCCATTATTTCATTGTGCATTCTAGTTATCCATCTGTGTATAGTAAATTTCATGATAGTTCAATTCATTTTTACCATTTAGGTGACATTCTTGTGTTGAATGGTTTGACTCTTCGCAAATTGCATACCATTTTGGTTTTATATTTTTGATATTATGAGGGAAATCTCTTGTGATGTGATTTTTTAGAGTTCGAAAAATACCACAGAATAGATCTACCAATAGTTCATGCCCATATTTTTCATTTCAAAAACATCACCATATTTACAATTGTGTTTTGTGTGGCCTTTTTTTTTTCAATTTGTGCAACATATTTCATTCTTTTGAATAGCTAGAATCCTTAATGATTGTTGAATTTTTTCTAGCTTATGTTCAAGGTGTTTGTAGGTCAATGACGATGATGTCAAAGGCTAGTTGTCATCTGCCTATATGTGTTGTTCTTTCTATAGTAATTCTTTGCATAAATTGATTTCATGCATTCACAATAGTCCTCTATTTTTTGTAGTAAGACTAATACATAATACTACATTAGGAATTGTTCATCTATTTAAAAGGAGATTTTGCATAGCAAATGTTTGAATCACTTGGTATAACTTCAAACTAATTCTCCTCTATATTGTTTTATATCCTTCAAATTTTGTGTAACAAGGTGTTTAACATCTTATGCCTCGAAACAAGATAAGAAGTTGGATTTATTATGGTTTCACTTGTTTGGTGATTTTCTATAAAGTTCATAAACTAGGTTAGCCCTCTGCTTCTTAGGCCATCGACAAACTAGTCTATTTGTTTTTCTTCATTATTGATGTCTAATGGCTTCTAGAAATTTTTTCAAATAAAATAAAGAAGCCTTGGATCCTCATCATCTTCATAAAGTGGGATGTGATTGAGGACCATCCTATCATTTATTTGTGGCTTCTTTGGTGAATAAAGAGGATCTGTATATGTTTTTTTTTTTTTAATTAAGTTGACTTTGTAATCGATTAACCTTTTTAGGTCAAGTGAAGATTTGTCAAATCAATTTGGGAAGTATAATTCCCTACTTCTATTAGTCTTTTTCTTTTTAATTGAATGACTTTGGCTTCCTCATATTTTAGACCAACTTGATCCGTCTAGCAATATTTATTCTATATAATTAGTTACCTTCCCTTCTTGGGGACACATTGGCCAACCATAATTATCTAATGACTTTGAATGCTCCCTTTTAGTGATTAAATGTGGCAAGGGGGTGAATATGTGAGATATTTATATGGATTGTGATGCTCCTATCACCTTTTTGTCTTTCCCAACTTTTATCTACTAGAGGTATTTCAACCAATATCGTATCATGCAAGTTCCTGTGCAAGTTGACTCCATACCACACTATAGATGGATCAAGATCCAAATTTAGTCTCTTGTGGAAGAAATTTTAGATATGGGGACTAGCATCATGAGAAATGTTAAACTAGCATAACATTAGGACATACTATCATTGATATACATACTTTAAATAGTATCTACAATTTGATGAGTGCCATCTAATGTCGTGACCAACTATAGGATATTACTCCTTTCAAGAGTTGTCTAGGAAACCATCTCAAATTCAGTTGGTATCATACAAAAACTAGATGAGTCCAATGAATTAAGTTGTCACTCTTAGAGTTTCTCCTTAGTGATGCTGGAGGGTCAATTGCATTGTGCATTTTCTCTCTTCTTGTTCTTCATTTGTCCCTTTCAATTTTGTTATGTTGATGAAGGTTTATGGTACTGCATTTGATGCGTATTTTTTTTTGTTTTGATTCTTCATCTAATGTATACTACCTTTCAATCAACTTCCTCTTTGATGCTAGCATTATTTTCTTTAGTTTAGGTGTTTCTTTCAACTCTGACTAAGGAATTTCACAAATCAAGATCTTTGTCATCATCAGCTACAACTTACTTGAAGTTGACGGTGATACTTATGATTTTTAAGTTAATTTGTTAAGAAATAATCCCAAGCCTCCCTCATATTTTTACAGTTAGATTCTAAAGATCCTTTCCAATTATTTTCTCTGGTCCTAATTAGTGTTTGAAGGTGGAGTACTTAGAGGTGGTCAATACTCAACTATATGAATGACTTATTTTTCTAATATAAATTTATGCAAGAGAGATAGTATTATGCATAAGAAACCATCGTGTAAATTGTCTTGAAGTTTTGTTTTTTATTTATTGATTGAAACTTTTTCTTATATTGCTTATTCTTCATAATAATCATTACAAATATTCTCGACCCAATCGTGTTGGTTTTTGTACCCCACATTGGTGATTTTTAACATTAAATTTTGATCATACATCAATATGTTCATTAACAATACGAGTGATGTATCATTTGATTTCTTCTAGGATGGATTATAGGAAAATTTCATGGGTCTCAGCGAAGAAATGCGATCTTACCTCCAATAACATCAGTTGATTTCTTTTGGCATAATGTTTGAGATAATTTTGGATATTTTTCTCCCACCACCCACAAATATCTTCCAAACTCAACATCAATGTATGCATGATTTTCTCATGCTTGGATTTATGTACTACCGTCATTGGAACCATTGTTGTAATCTAAGGATAAGTGTGAGTTACTAGCAGTACATCAAGAGAAAAAAAGTAATGGGAGGCTAACAAATATGAACTTTATTATATCATAGCTCTTACAATAGTTCCTCTCTATCTCTCTCTGTCTTTGTGTGTGTGTGCGTTATATCAATGAATTATTTATACTAGATGTTTCAGTTATAAGTTAGTTATAATTGTCTAACTACCATGGTCAATCGACTCGACTTGTGCTTTTGACTGAATTACATTCCAAATTGGTTGTTCAACCCTAATTGTGTGGTCTATTAATTGATACTATGACTTGATAGTTGATACAATTGTCGGGTCTAGTTAACTGAGTCAACCAACCCTTCCAATGCTACTTGTTTGATAGACTAGATATTTATCAGTTGAGGACATCTGTTTATAAATGACCTAGCTTATATGATTTACGTTGGCATTAAAACTCAAATGTTTAATTATTAGTTTGGATTTAAAATATGATTTTGAATGGGTTAATTTAAATTCTTATGTGATTACATATATGAATTATATGTTCATTGATATGATGTAATTAATGTTGCCAATTCATATGGTTATGACACAATAAAATGAAAATGTTGGATACATTAACTTGAAAATGCTACTTATGGTTTATTTAATGTGAATAAAAACATAGGTATATATTGACATGGGATTGAATCAACATTATACTGGACTCCATATTAAGTTAGGGTACCAAAAAATGTTATATAATTAATTTTATGCTTTGATTGTTATTATGAAATTATTTGTGCATTGGTTGTAGTGTATATAAGCATAATGAACATGATTTACGATCAATGTATGTATGGGTAATGTGGTTGTATATAAGTGTATGGGTACCACATAAAAAGGGGAGTGACATTCCCATTTCCACCTACTAGCACTCATTTTTCATGAATTGCGCTGAAAATATGGTGACACTTTTACTTAGAAGTACACGGTGTCATGAGGGTAGGCTACAAATTCGATCACTCATAAGGTTTGGTTGAGGGATAAAAAATAAGGTGATAACTTTATTTCTTATAGATTATTAATATCTCAATAAGGGTGACAAATATTGATCTAACAGAGTACTTGCAACATTTTCCCCACTGGGAAAGTTGGAATCTTGAAGGGTATATGAAAATATGGTACCCTTGGAACATACTACAAGGTAATTCTTAAAGGGAATCAAGAAACTTGGAACCCTTAGTATCTTTTATGAATTATAAAATATATAGTGAAAGAATATTGATTTAAGAACATTAAAGAGGATTACCTTACTATGCACATGTTAATCAATATGATGAAATGATAATATAATTATTTGCATTTTTTTTAATATCTAGAGGAATCAACAATTGGATTTGTCTTGTACTAGCGTGACATGAGGTCAATTCCAACCACTACTATTGTAACCTCTTGGTGCCTACATATGGCCCTTCTGCAAGAACATGTGAATCATGGAGGATTTGAACCTGGAACTTCCTTGCACATAATACTTCATTTTCACAGTATTTGCCAATTGATCTCCCCCCCCCGAGGTCTATAGTAATTTACATTTTAAACATAAAGAAAAAATTAATTAAATTTAGTAGTATTAATGAAGCATATAGACTATTTATCATCCCATAATAAAAAGGGATAAATTAGTTAACTAAAAGCAACTATGAAAAATAGTACATTCTAGGAGTGTGCATGAAATGAAAATTTAGGAATTATTGATTAAATAAAACTAATTACTAGTGCACAAAAAAATCAAGAAAAATGTGAACAAGAATTCAAATTCAAATAGAAGAGTGAGAAAAGAACAATGGATTGGGAGAAGTTAAAGAGAGATAAATACATAATTAAAGTAGTAATTCCATGAACATCCACTAAAATGAAATGATGAGCATATCAAGAGAACACACACAAGAGAAAACAAGAAATGTGGGAATTGGGTGATGATAATTCATTTTTTTATAATTCTAAATAAGAAATTACTTGTACATTTTTCTATAATGCTAGATGAATGTCAAATGTCTCAAAAAATTGTAATGGTGATTGTTCAGAGTTTGGTCTACTGAAGTTTATTATGAAGTGGGGATTTTTTTTCCAAATCTTAGTGGCTTCATAGTTCTCTTATAACTAGATTAGTACTTTTTATATATCCCCATTGTGGCTTGGGGGTCCATGGGGAAGAAGAGCCCATAATATTTGATAGGGTGGTCAATTAGTGGATTCTCAAAAGATCAACAAGTTGATACAAAGGATAAGTTGGTTTTGCAAGTCAAAGAATCAACAATTCAAGAGACTCCTTATAGTAACTATTGTATATTATTATGAATAATTATTGTTAATTGTATAATTCATAACTTATTGATATGTTGATAGAGATAACTTTAATTATGTATATTAATTGTATAGATAACATCCATTGTGTATTTTTACTAGTTGATATATATATATATATATATATATATATATATATATATATATATATAATTTGCTATTTTTTTCCAAAAAAAACTTATATTTATGAAAAATAAATATACATTCAAAGGAAATTTTGAAGGTATGTCACTGTCCTATTAAAAAAAGCTTTATATGTAAACATTCCATCCATAAATAAATAGTTACATAAAAAAAATCAGCTCATATCCTGAAACTAGATGACTACATCCTCCATGGTTTAATCATCTAAAAACTTTGTAATCTAGAGTATACCAATATGAAGTCTCAAGGCCCCTTTTGATAATTGATTTTCTAGGCTACTTATCTCCCTAAAAATGTGTTTTGCTTTAAAACATTCCAGTTTTCTAGATTCATTCTTTATTTAGTCAATGATTTTTTGAAGGTGTGGGGCTACCACCTCCGATTTCCCATTTATCCAATTAATAACTAGTTTTAAGTCTCCAAATACTTGCAATTTCTAAATGTTACAAAAGATTGCAACCTGAAAAGAGCCCATAGGGATTTGATTTCCACCTTTGAATTTGTGCCTCTTCCTTGAGCCATCTGAATATGATAGAAATGATGATTATTTTTATAAAGCAGAACTTTAGCTCCACATATGGCTGGTGGTTATGACTAGCCCCATTGAAAACACCCCAAGGCACATCAACAAGCATTGGAGGCATAATAGGGATCCTTTATTTTTTGGTGTTCGGATATATCTTAAAGTGTTTAACCAATGATTCAATACTTACAACAACCATGTATTCTAGAACAATATTATCTTGAAAGATAGCTCAATTACGTGCCAACCAAATGGAGTGAACCAATCAAGTATGGAAAGATGGGTATGTATTATTGTCACTTTCCCATTCCTATATAAATTCCAACACTGATACTTTGTTCCAATTTGAAATTTAGGGGTTGAAAGGTTTAATAGCCAATGACTAGACTTGTTGGGAGAAGGCACAACCATGAAAATGTGGGAGATAGTTTCGTTAGCCTGTTTACACAAGACACATCTACTTGGTTTGATCCATCAATGTTTGATTCCAAATTACCATGTGGGGATTTTTTTTTAAATAAATAACCAGAGTGTTGGCTTATGTTTTAGGGTCTTGGGATTTTCCATAAAAAACCCCACTACCATTCTTCTTGAATGTTATATGTGGCCTCAATTGCTAATTGATAACCCAAATTTTTTGTGAAGGCCCATGATGTATGTTTGTTGGAATATATTAGAGCATCATCAAAATCATCTTTCAACCTCGTAATGGATGAAACAATAAAACCAACATATGTTTTCCATTCAGTTGGCTTTAATTCATTGAGACCAAGATCTCAATATCAACGCCAACTTTTGTATCACTAGTTTGGAGCATCACGAATATAAGTGTATTATAGATGAAATATACGTATTCAATTCAAAGATTTTAATAAATTTTTGGAGAGATTTTATTCATCATCATCCTTGAACCATGGATCCAAACTGATCTTTATGCTTTTTCCATATCCAATCTTCCATGCTATCCATTCTCCAATGATGGGAAAGGCCTTGATAAGAGCCTTCTAAACAATAGATGCATTTGGAACTGCCTTCCCAAAACATCTGATCCACTCTATCACTGATTTATCACCAAAATATTTTCCCCTTATCACCTTCCCCCAAAGGCATTGATTATTTAAAAAACACCATGAAATTTTAGTGGCCAAGGATCAGGTAAACATAAGCATAGTTTTGACTCCCTTGCCACTCAACATTTTTGGCCTGCGATAGTGGACCAATTTGCCAAAGGAACCCCATTTAACAATTGAATTCCCGACTATAAATATAGGAAGCATAATTTCCAAATTTTAGACAAAGTTCTCTTTGGGATGGAAACTATCAAGGCTTAATTTATTGGAATCACCTCCAAAATAAACTTGATTAGTATTAAGCATCTGCCCCTTGATAGCAATCTATTTTCCCAAACTGATAGTTTTGATTCGATCTTTTTGATGATCTAATTCCAATATGTGACACAATATGAATTAGGTTTCAAATGAAAAACTAAATATTTAAATCCATCCTCCATATCCTTTACCTAGAAAGAGGGCATCCCTGCCAGATAATTTTTGAATGTCGTCGAAAGTTTTGTCACCATTATTTCCATTTTTCCACATTGATACACAAACCAGTAATTAATTCAAACGTTTCAATGATATGTTTCAAATATAATATGTATGGAATTGATCCAAAAATAAAAATAATTATGTTGTCGACAAAAAAGAGATGAGTAATGCATATCTTATTAGATATCTTGATACCTTTAATATCCCCAATCAAGATTACTTTGTGGATTGTTTTTTTTTTAATTTATACTATAAGGAGTAAAAAAAGGGGAGATACGGGGTATCCTGTCGATGTTCGTGAGATGATCTGAAAAAGGAAGGATTACCATTAATCAACACCACAAAGGTAATAGTAGTAACACACACCATGATCCAGTTTACAAGATTTGTATCCATCCCCAATTGTAAAATCAACAACCTCAAAAAATTCCAATTGACACGATGATAATCCTTTCACATATCAAACTTTAAAGTGATGGAAAGAGTTTTTTGAATATTTACTGAGTGGATATTCTCTTTCGCCAGTGCAACAATGTCATGAATCTTTCAATTTTGTAGTAAGTCGAACTTCTCTTCTGATATGATGTTGCAAAATACACTTCGTTCATTTCTTATGTAATTTCCCCATGGAAAATATTTAGTGTGTACAAAGCTTCCAGGATTGGACAACCTTCTGGTTATGAGAATAGTCCTTTAAAATGTAGAACACGTGCCTTAGCTTGTCTTCGAGAGATCTTACCATGTTATCATCACCGTTTGCAATCTCCCATATTGTGTTGATATTTTTTTGCTAAAATTTTCAAACTAGTAAAATAATTTTGTGTTTGTGTATCCTTCTTATATCCAAATAGCCTGAATTTTTGTTCACCATAGTTCTTCCTGTTTAGATAGGAGGTATCACTTTTGGATTTCCAAGGACATCAACTGATCCAAGATCTCCAATGAAAAACACCTGAAACATTGGAAGAGGAAATGTCATCAATATTGGTTTCAATATCTTTCATAGTTGCTTCTGGTTTCTCTCTCAAATTATTTTCCCATGGTTTAATTTTTTATTTTAAGAGCATATAATTATTAATAATTGTTTAAGATATTAAGATTTCTAGACATCAAAAAAGTGTGTCCAATTTTCTTCAATTAGCTTTTGAAAATTCGTTTCCTATAGGTTTTAATCCTGTACAGAAATTATCTGCAAACAAAATCTTAAAAAATAAAATACACAATAGTGAGAGCATAAAACATTAAAAATAAAATAAAATTATACATAGATATTTTCCCCTAGATCCCAAAATTGGGACTAGCAGCTTGATTTTTCATTATGTTCCTTTCAATGTTACAATACATATAAATACATTCTGAAGCATTCATAAACCCCAATCCATTAACCCTGGATTAGAGCATAACCATAGTTCCCTTGACCAGATCTAGAAAGTACCATGGACAAAAAACCATCATGCCCAAAACCATGTGGTAAATCTATGCACAAAAGCACAGGTAGGTCCTCCCACCTAATATAGGGTCCAAATTTTTTTTCCTGGGGCGCTACCCTGGTCCCCATGTAAGGGGGCTACTGCATCCCTGCAAACCCCCCAACAGGCCCCCCTGTGACTCCCCTACTACGCCCACTGCAAGTGAAAGGGGGGTTGGTAGCCCCCCCTCTTACCCCCTGCTTCGTGCATGGAGCTAGTCGTGGAAAGAATATAACACACACCCAAAAATTCCATTATCCACGATTTTTTGAATCTAAAGGGTGAAAGAGGAGGGGAAGATTGATCGTCAATTATGAGGAAGATATGGTTGTGATCGAAAATACCACCCGCTTCCACCCAATATTTGATAATTATTATAGATGACCATATGTTTTATGAGACCTTGAAACAATCTAGTCATTTCAACACATCGTAAGCATTGTGTCTCATGTTTTTCCATCTAGGAGAAAGTTTTATAGGGGAAACAACCACCAGGTTGTTTGAATCAATAGTGTTTTAAGAAAGCTTCTAACGAATCCAAATGGGGGTTAAACCCCCTTACTTCTCACAAGGAGACAATGAAGATGATATCCTCACCAAGGATAGTATGGCTCTTGGTGAGAATTCTAGATTCACACATATTATCCCAAAAAGTTTCCTATTGTCATACAGAACATAAACATTGAGAAAATTCCATGTATCACACAAATTTTTAATCTCCAGATCAACTGAGATGGTCCTAGGGAAGGGTGAGGACAAAACTTTTGAGAAATAAGGGATCCAAGTTGTGATCAATATCCCCGAAAAGACCATCCACGTCTATAAAATTGAACAAAAATCCTTTAAAATGTATTGAAAACTGTTTGAGCAGTTTGAACTTAAGTCATAGTCTCCTGCAACATGATAATTTTAGGATTTATGTGTTGCAAGAGCCTTTTAAGGGCTAGTTTTTTACATGCACCCCCAAAACCTTAGATATTTAAGGATAGAAAAATCATTTGAAAACCACCCGAGGGGAAAAATTCACTCTAAGAACCCTATACATGGTATTTTGTTGACCTAATCTTATATCCTTTGTTTCCTTTGATTGATGTTTTGAGGTATTGGATTTACATCTAAAATTAAATTTATTTAGAGTGTCCAATTCAATACAGCCTCTGCTGGCCCCTTAGGGAGAGGATTTAAGCCTAGTCTACAAATCATATTTATAGGGGTTTTAGGGAGATGAGGATATGCTAAGAGGCTGAGGGGAAATTCTATATGCCAAGTCTTTGGGAACTAAGGATACAACTGAAGGATTATTGGGAACTATAGCTAATGAGGAAGATGGGTCAGAACCAATTGAAGGAGCAACAAGAGGTGTGTTTGAAGGAAAAGGGTCATTCACAATTGTATTCAAAGAAGGGAGAGATTCAAGAATAATGTCATTTCGATAAGAATTATTAAGAGGAGATGAAATTAATAACATAATGGAGGAGATGCCTCCTTTTTTTCCACATATTCTTTATCCTTAGTACAACATTCTTCCTCAATATTTGTATCCATAATAAATGAGCTTTCTGTAGGGATCTACATCTTATTCAAAAAATTTATGATCCAAATCATTTTTGGTGGCATGGTTCCTCCCACTAACTTCCCAAACTACACAATGGAGTGACTTATCTGTCTGTATTAAAAACACTAGAATGGCAATTTCTATTAATCCACCTTTTGTACCAAGATGTTTCCTTGAAATTTAATTTCGAATTCATCTACCAATCCTTCTTGAATGACCACTTTGACCATAATATAGGCACATCTACAGTCTTGCTTTGATAGGCATCATTCCTCTAAGCATACAAAAAGACCAAGTAAATTCCCACTCCTCAATAAACATTCCTTGTTCCAAAACAAGAGTGGGAGACTCAGGAGAATTGCTCAAATATTTTCAGGCACCACTGGAGATTTCATTGGGTCTAAATCTATATTCCATCACCGAAGAAATAGTCCTGAGTAACACCAAGTCCAATCCAAGTCCAAAATATTTGATATATAACAATGTTACCGATGAAATAGGTAACCGCAATGTTACCTACTTTTTTTTGGTAGCATAAAAAGCACCCGATTTTGAAAAGTGGTGATGCAGAATCACCATTTTTTTTTTTGGTGCACATTTTTGACACTTTAAAATTTTTATTTATGAAGTATGAATATTTGTTTTAAAATGTTAGTGATTTTCATGTTAATTTTGAAATGTATTGATGCAGCATCAAATTTTTTTTTTTTTTTTTTTTAGAGCGGTGATTTTCATGCTAATTTTGAAACGTATTGATGCTGCATCAACCCTTTTTTTTTAGAGCAATGATTTTCATGCTAATTTTGAAACGTATTGATACTGCATCAACCTTTTTTTTTAGAGCAGTGATTTTCATGCTAATTTTGAAACGTATTGATGCTGCATCAACCTTTTTTTTTAAGAGTGGTGATTTTCATGTTGGTAATAAAACACAAAACTTAGATAAAAAAAATATATATAAAACAATAAAAAAACCAATAAAAATGTTAAAAAAAAAAAAAGCTCATAAAAATAAAAAATTTAAACAAAAATAAATAAATAAAACAAAAATATTTGAAAATTATATCAAAGGAAATGACAAAATTTGAAGAAAAAAAATACATAATTTAAAGAAAAAAACAAAAATTGACCAAAAAATTAAAAAAAAAATCAAACATTTTTTCCTAACCATTAAAAAAAAAAAAAAAAAAAAAAAAAAAAAAAAAAATCAAATTTAAAAACAAAAAAAAATTAAAAAAAAATCCGTGCAAATAATTAAAAAACAAATACACATAAATTTAGTGTTTTATTTACTAATAATATTACAAATTTAAAATAAACTAATAACAAAAATTAAGAAAAACAATTAAATTAAATTAAAATTTAAAAATTTTAATATATAATTATAAATTTTAAATTTAAAAAAAAAATAATTATTCTATAATATTAAATATAAAAAAATTAAACAAATTAGTTTCGTGAAATTGAATTAAAAAAATAATTTTAAATATTTTGAAATTCAAATTTAAAAAAAAAAAAAAAATCAAATTAAAATAAAAATATTAAAATTAAAAATAATAATAATCGTACATCGTTTATATATATATATATATATTAAAATTAAAAAAATTATTTTAAACAATATTAATTAAAAAATTACACTTTTTAAAATTATTTTGAAATTTAAAAAATTAAAAAAAAAAAATCAATTAAAAAAAAACAAATTAAAAAAAAAAATATTAATCACAGCGAATGACCCTATTTTATTGAGCGGGGTGACGGTAGCCGGGTGGCGGCGGCGGCTTCGCCGCATTAACGTCGACGCCGTGGCGGCGGCGGCCATTGTGACCGACCAGGGCGACAAAGCGCGGCGGCTGTTTTCTCGACCGACGAGCGAAGGCGGAGTTCCGGCGTAAAGCGGCGGTATAAACCGAAGGCGGTCAGGGCGGCGGCTGGCTTCGCCGTGGCCTGTATTATTCCCCTTATGGGTGGCAACATATTTTGTCTTTGTCATCCAGGCGTTTACACAATTATTTTTAATTTCCTTTTTAATTTCAAAATATTATTTTTTTAAATTATTTAAAATCATTATTTGTTTTAATTTTTTTAATTTTATTATTTTAACAATTAATATTTCTATTTTTGATTCAACATCATTGTTGGTGCCATTTGCCCAATTGATTTTTATTTCATATTTTATATATTTTACATTCCGTTTCATCTCGTTTTAAGTGTTGATACTACTACTATTTCATTGCTTTGATTTATCTTTAATCTTTACTCTTTTCTTTTTTATTCATTCTAAATTTTTTATATTTTTTTACTGCATTAAAATTATTAGTATTTAAAAATTGAATTTTTTTTATTTGTTCATTACAATTATATTTTTAAATTATTTTATTTATTTTTTTTCTTTTTTTCAATTTTCCATTTCATTAGTTTTAATTCTTCAATTTCGTTTCTCCTCTTTACACCTTTCTTCTCCTTTAAAATTCTTTTCTACTAAGTTTTTTTATTATTCAACATTATTAAAATTGTACCTGCTTAAATTTGATTTATTGTTTAATATATGTACCTTTTATTCGTAATTTGATGTATACCTGTTTGATTTAGATGTCTCTGCTTCTTTGCAGGCTAATTCATTGTTTGCCTCGTTATTTTATTTTCTGTACTGTTCTGGTGGTACTGTGCCTGCTGCTCGTGGCCTTTTCTCGTTTCGTGTTTTGTTCGGTTTCGATATAATTCGTATATAATTCATCTTCTTCGTTTACCTACTTTCTTGTTCTTTGTGCTTCTTTTTCATTCAATTCATACCTGTTTCTTATTTCTTCTTTCTTTTTTTTTTAATTTAATATTTTTGTTTTGTTCTATGTTTTAAATTTTAATCTTTAATTTTTTTTTTGGTTTATTTAAAAAAATTTCCTTAAATTTGGGTTTTTGTGATTGAATTAAAATTTTTACTTTGTTTCTTTGTTTCTCTTCATATCTTTGATACAACTGAAATGTTTTTATTTTTAAATTTATTTTTCTTAAATTTTAGGTTTTTTAATGTTTGAATTTTAAAAAAATTAATCTTTTACTTCTATTTTTACATCGGTATGACACAATTTTTTATGTGGCCTGTTTGATTTTGTTTGAGGTGTTTTTCAATCCTTTTTCAAAAGCAATTTTGTTTTTACCACATTGCAAAAATGGCAGAAATTTGTTGTAAAAAAAAAGTGCGTTCTGAAGAACACCCTTTTTTGGGGGGTGTTTTTTTGATACATTTCTGACAAACAATTTGTTTTAGCATAATTTCAGAAAATGTTGAAGTTTGATATTAAAAAAAAAAAAACAAGTGGGTCGGAAAATTTTTTTTTTTTGGGGGTGTTTTTTCATGTTTTTTGAGAGTTTTTGAGCTAGGTTCGTTTTGAGGTGGGAATTTTATATTTCACACTTGATAACTTGATGTTATATCCTCATACCTTTTAAATTGAAACAATAACCTAGTGATGTGGAGAAAAATACAAAATGATAGGCACCATCATTTTGTCTAGGACCACTTTGAGCTCAAATAACTATCTTTCTGTAAATCTTTTCCACCACCACCTTTTAATCATCTTAAGTTGTTCGCATTTCACTCTAACTACAATACTTGGAAGCTCTTCTAGCCTTAATATGATTTATCCTTTATAAGTTCGTTGAAAGAAAGCAATATAACAAACCATCTTAAGATTGTTAACAGTATGTGTCATGAAGTTCCTTAATGCGCTTGATCAATACTATTTACCCTTAGATCATACATCATTGCGAGAGTATCTAGTAAATACCAATTTTGTGTGGAAATGATCTACTAATAATTTCATGGTCATTGCAGGTTCCTGCGTAGCCTATCCATCTCCATCGGGGAGACCACATGAGGATTCCAATGTTCTTAAGCTAAACATAAACTCTACTAGAAGCCATATAAAAGTAGTGACAGAAACATGGGATCGAGTTCATTGATATTTATTATTCATACCAAAATTAAGTTGCCTAAACATACTTCTGGTCATTCATTTTGGGTAAATGTGTCTCTGGGACACGATCGAGATATCTTGTTGGAGGGGAAGAAACGTACTTTCCTTTAGTTAATAGGAATAACAGAAAAATGTGTCTCTGCATCGTTGAAGTAAATAAAATTTCTAGAATGATCATGTTGAAACACAGTCTAAGCACGACCCCAACATGTTTATTTGTCGTTCTTCATTCTATTAATTTAAATTATTGTAGTTCTTCTTCTTCTTCATTTAATCATTCTGTGAGAAAAATAATTTAATTTATTTCATTACATATACCTTGAAATTTTGAATGTCATTCAGAAAATTTAATCTTAGTAAGGAAAAAACGTGTCACAAATAAGCACGGTAGTTTATATTTTAATTTCCTTAATTGTTAATCGTTGGATGTCCTTGCTTTTGGTATGGATCATCGTTGGGATAAATATTCTAATCCGTAAACTAATATTGTTTGGAAAAATTTAGCTGTTATGCAGATGAAAATAACAAATTATTTTAAAGATATTATTCAACTAAAGTGGTTGATAAATTTGTTTAAAGTATTGAACCATAGCATATTGGTCTATTATGCTTATGATGGAAAAAATCCTTTGAAAAATAATTATTGCATTGGTTTCTTTATTATGTTTTAAGTTAAAACAAACCAAGTTAACATGTTGTTGTTCTGTTGTCCAATTAGTACATTAGTAATATATACTATATAAAACTATGATTTACATTGAAATATGTATTCTTTATTTGAAGGTGTAGGTGTAATGCTTTAGTAAATAGTAAGACATATGCATACAAATAGCTATTAACGAATTATTTCAGTACGTTAACAAACTTGTTATTGTCTGCTAAATTGCCTAAAAATAAGTTTTTAACACAAATTTGATAACAGCCTAATGTTAATTACTTTAGGTGCAACGAAAGAATCCTATCACTAATTCAATATTATGTGATATGCTTGTGGTATATTGTTACTAAATTACAAAAAATTAAATAACTCATGTTCATATTCTTCTAAATACTATGTACTTTTCAACTTCCGTCATTCATGTTCATTCTTACTGAAATGTTCATTTTGACGCTTGCGTCTAGGTGTTATGAAAATTTACTATCACCACTTATTTAGGTACTATCATACTTATTTTGTAATATTTACTGAAGATGTCGTAAACCTACACTCTACTATATGTTATATGGTCCATAAAGAACCTTGTTGGCTCAAGATCAAATCTCAAACCTTTGTCTAAAAATGGATCCAACCCGAGTCGGGTGGGTTCTTGGTGAAAATTTATAGGTACCATACTATAATGTCAAAATTTTAGGTTGATCTTGTATACCGTTTTATCATCTGGTCACCTTCTATTTGGTATTCTTCTTTTGACAAAGTTACTAAAATATTTAGAAGCTTAGCTCAAAATATGTTATATATGTTACATTGAACAAGGTATTTACTTATTGAACTTGTGATATGGTGCACGTACATTCATGGAATATTAAATAATACCCCAAATTTCTCTAGATGTTTGTTAATAAATATATTATTTTAAACCTCCCAATACATTTTTGGAAAAAAAACTTTTAGTTTTAATGAATGCTCATTTTTATACTCCTCATTAAACCTCTACCTTACCTCCTACAAATACCTTTCTAATACTACTGACTTTGTTTTTGACATTTTAAAACCCATTTTATAAGTGTGATAAAGAATTGTGAACAAGAATAAATTTCCTTAATACATTGACATTGTTAGATACCTTAAAGGTACTTATTATAAGACAACCTATGGTCATTAAGTATTTGATTATTGTTGATTATATATTCGTAAGTATTATTCACAAATATTTAGACATAGGGGTTGGTTGTGTATATAAGTTATAGTTAACCTATACATAATACTAACGAATCCCCTAACCATGCTTTCACGTGATTTTAAATTTAGATATTAGGTATTAGATGATAAAGCCATATCTCATCATATGATTTATTAATATTTAGGTATTTAATGTTATGCATTATTGTTCAACATGATTTTTAATATCCATCCTTCAAAGAAATTAAATTCCATGTTTAATATTCATGATTGCAGGGACCAAGGGATAGTGCTTTTAATCACACAATACCAATAATATCTATAAGCTAAATACGACATCATGAATAATCGAAGACCTCCCAAAAGGTTAAAAAACATGAATTATTTTAATAACTTCTACTTTTATGCAAAATATCTCTACTTGAGAAAAAATACATACATTTACGTAGAGGGTATAATTCAATATTTAATAAAGCTTAATAATCCCTGTGGACAAACAGTGCTTCTAATCATATAATGCACCATTTTTACTAGGCACAATATACCAGGCCCACTAGGTTTTATAAAGAAACCTACTGAGTTTAGGTGCTGAGTATTAGTATGGCAAATATATCCATTTGGTGATACATCACAATTAGACTGTTCAAAACCATTATACATCGTCTTCTTGATGTCCTATTCTGTTCTAAAAAACACAAACTTGGATATACAATTGAGAACAAGTTTTAAGCAAGTATTTGAAATCACAAAATAAAAATAATTTAATCAACATTACCAATGATTCTAGAAATACAACAAAAATCTCACTATCCCCATATATTGCATTGGTCAAAAAATGAGAAAATTACAATACTTTGTAACAAATATTCTTTTCATCATGTCTCTGACTTCTCGTCGCCTTGGACAATACTTAACCAATTTTCTTCTTGCAGTCCCTGTTTCTTGGGTTTTAAAGAGTTCATCCCCCTATTAATTAGGAAATCCTCAATTGGAATTACGCCAATACATCATATTGAAACCTTCTTGTTGCCACACCACCACCATACAATTTGGATGATTATAAAATTGATAGTCTGCCTTGTAGAAATCCCAATCTCAGCCAGGTAACTACCTCACGCTGCAGGTTATTTATACCACAATTGTCAATTATTCATTAGTCACCAGTACCCCACCCTACTATACCCCCACTAGTTCCTCCAATAGTTGGAACTAGTTTAACTAGTGCTAGGATAAAATGGGTCATTAATTACAACTCCAAAATAAACTCATGAGGGCTCTATACTGAAGACATACTCTTCTAAACTCAAGTTATGACACTAAACATGAATTAACTGAACCAACTAAGTCAAACTAACTTGGTTAACTCGCCTGAGATTGTCATGAGATGCGAGGTACAATTTTCTTCTAAGAATTAATTTACGAGAAAAATTAAATTAAAATATTCTTAGTGCCATTTAACACTCCCTGTGAAAAGGGATTATCAGGCATACAGTTCACCTCTACCAGAACTCAGAATTTTCTCTTTCCTTGATGCCTTAGTTAAGATATTCATCACAATTTCTCTGTAGGAATGTATTGTAACATGATGCGCGTACGCACCACAGTCTACGAGATGGTGGTTACCAATGTCTATAAACTTGGACCTATCATGAAAAAATGGATTCAAGGGATTTTGATACAACTATGGTTTTGCGATAGTAAATCATTGTAGGATCCATCTTCTTATGAAAATAACTTTAACAGGATCTTCATCGCAAATAGCCTCACCAACACCGTGACTATGTACTCATACTGTTGAAGCTGAGCAAACTTATCTGTACGTGTTTGTACCAAGAAAATTCTTGACCCAATAAAGATTCCTCTTGATGTGCTCTTGTTTGATGGACTCTTCACCCAATCGTTATGGTATGGCTTCTCTCTCTGTCCAAATGTACCAAAATAGCGGAAGGTGGTACTAGGTATCTCAACATGTTTAGCGCCTTCAATAGATTTGATTGTTTAACCATTCTTGACTAATTTGGTTAACTACATAACATGTCGATCGTGTGTTCTGGTACATAGAGTGAACCACAAGCTTCGTAAATGGTGCTTCGCTTAAATGAAGTAACGCTATTATATCAATTCTTGCTAGAGGTCTCTAATGGTTTTATTTATTAGCAAACTTATTAATATCTAGTTGGCATACTTGCCTTAAAGACAACGGTTCCCCATCTCCTTGCCATGTTCCAAACAGCGTAATATAGCCCATATTCGTTCATCTCGAATTCTCTTGGCGTGTCTTTAATTTTGTCATATTCTCATCTGGTAGGAATTAAATCATTGACATATAATATAACCAATAATTTACCTTCAACCACAATATGGTAAAGGTTTTCATCTGCTCGCATTTGGTGGTGGCTTCTTGATTAAATAGCAGTACGATCCTGGTGTGCTTTCACTTGGAGTGATTGTTTGATCCATCGTGCTCTATGAATTTACACATGTGACTCTCTATCGGGTCTCAAATCACCCCATTTGTCTATGTACACCTCTTCATAGTCACTCGAATTGAGGAAAAATGTCTTCACATCCATACGATATCTTCCACGCCCCATCTTGTCTTCCCGAAGGTCTTCAGGATGAATCTAATGGAAAATGAAAATTTCTACTTTGAAAGGGTTTGCTCATAATCAATTCCTCCACAGAAAGGCCCCCTTGACACAAATATGAACATTGTTCTCGAAACTCCCATCTGCTTGCTTGCTTCAACATGGATCCATGAGATCACTGATTGACTTTTCCTACGACATGGGAAAATTTCTGACATTGTTCATGACGTGGAATCATGTTCATATACATGGAATCAACATATACTACTTTCTGCAACACTTTACCGAATGAGAATGGCTGGAAAATGTCTACACTCTTGCTCATGGCCAAAACCATGTGATGTGCGATTTGGTGACTTCCTCCCCCTATACACATGCGTCGTGTGGTGCTCTCACATTCTGTCAACGTGTACGTAATCTGTCAACCTCTCCCTGGTGCACTTCCTTCATCTCTGTGTACGCAGGTGGGTGCCCTCACCTTTTGTTTGTGGCTTCCCCACAACATCCAGGGTTTTTCTTTGGAGCTAAAATCTGCACATCGCCTGTTGAAATTCACTTGAGAACATTCATGAATTATCTTCATCAAACTTCACGGTATCTATGAACAAATGTGTCTGTGAGATGTCGGTACCGTGGTTGTGAGGTTTATCGATGCACCACGAATATTTTGACTCAGCTTCTGTTGGTTCTAGCTTTTCCTTGCATCCTTGGTAACATGAAAATAGTGGTGAACCAAGGATCACGAAGTGTACGCATCTGGTTGTATAGGTAGCATACCCATTCAACTCCCACAATGATGTATTTATTTATTTACCCACCTTGTTAAAGTGTGAGTTGTAGGGTGCTAATACTTTGATTGAATGCACCTTATGATGCACATAATTTCTTGAACATCATTTGACAAATATTCTCCCTATTATCATTCTTGAAACCTTCACTTTCATACTTTGTGTTCTACGACAATTATTTTAAATTAAAAAGAAAAAATTGAGAACATACGGTCTGTACACATGAAGAAAATCCAACAATTTCATGAAAATCATCCCAATACCACATAATACACCTTCAACGGTCGCCGGAGTTGTGAAAACGGTCACACAAATCTAAGTGAACTCTTTCACAAAGACATGCAGCTTATTTGCCCTTATCATGAAAAGGTGGATTTGGTGTACATCCCAAATATTTTGTTTTCATATCTTACTAATCTAGTGCACCATGGAAGTCCTAAACTTTCGCATAGTCTTCAAAAGCACCTTGAACATAGTATTGATCTGCCATAGTTCGCCTGTCTCCTTCCATCTTCTGCTTTGTATCGTGACACAATATTCATCTGGTGTAGAATTTCTTCAACAAACCACAAGTCCACTTCAATTATCTGGTGTCGTAGCAGCTTGAAGGCAACTATTACTGCTAAATAACCTCACATCATGAGCACAAAATTCCAACATATGTTGGAACTAAATTCTTCTCCGACTGGAACATCATTGACATCCTTTCAATGTGAGAGGAACACCGGAATCCCTTTAGTAACAATACGCAGGTATTGGTTGCGTTATCGCCATCATCTCCCATCTCGATATTAAATGGGGTCCTTCTCCTCCAATTAAAAGATAACACAGCTGCAATCATATATAATGAGGCTCATGTCTGTCTTCCTTTTTATCCTGGTATCACATTGCATGCAATGGGGTGAAAATCCTTTCAGGTGTGAACGAAAACCACTGCTAACTCCTCTTGAGGGATTCTTTAACAACTAACATGCGGACACTTCATGGTGTCTGACTCATAATCAACAAAAACATTTAATCTTCGACAAGTCCAACTTCTTCTTGCATGCTGACCCCAGAAACTCCCCTTTGGATTGCATTCTTCCATTTCGAGAGGCTGACTTTACTTCTGACCAAGGCGGTCTCCTCATCATCTCATGCTTGAGTGAGGGGATCATCTCTGGTGTTCGGTCTTATGCGCTAACACCAATTTGGACCACAAATGCTCCCACTCTGGTAGATTCTCCCTCCCATTTACCAAATCTCGGTAGCTATTCCAGCCTTGGGAAGGCCTAGAAGTGTTAGGATTACCATATCATATTCAATAGTTGTAACACAACACTCACAAGCTCATCCAGGCATTGGGTGGAATTTCTCACGTCTTTAACGTGTTATCTTCTTCATCTGATTTTCCAAAGCTTGTCCTTCGATTGCCAACTTCCTATGGTCTTGATTTTTGGCTCGTTCTTTAAAACCTTCCTTCCTGTAGGTCTCCTTCAGGCCAGGTTCGAGAGACAATATTGTCTCGAACTCCTTCCCGATAAACAGTATTTCCTTGGCTATATTCTTCTTCCATTCTGTTAGGGGTTGTTGCATCTCTGTTCTTCCAGTTTCAAAAAATTTCTTCGGTGTATTCCTTTAATCATTTGTATCCCATGACTACTGTCCAACCACTTTCAATCAGCACTGGGTACCACTTCTACCCTCGAGGGCATATAGGAGCCTCGGACCATGCAAGACGCCATCCTCATCCTTGCTAGCTCTAGAGAATGAAATGTACAAAACTCGTTCCTCCTGCAAGGACAAACTCAAGTATTCTTCTCTTCTTTAGTGATTTTAGCTACGGTACCATGTAGAAATTCACTTGTAGTTCAAGCGCACAATTGTAATTTTCTAAGCAATATATGAATATACTCTACAATTGGCTCATTTAATAATCAAAATCTGTATATGAAAATAATTTCATCAACACATTACACATTGATTTCAGAAATACCTTTAAAATAATCCGCTATATTTATATTTCATTGGTAAATATGTAGAAGCTTACAATGCTTTTCTCAGTCTAAAGCAACTTTCTTTTATCTCTATGTCTCTGCTAACTAAACAATGCTTATTGATACTTATTAATTTTCACTTTTAAGTTCTAACTGTTAAATGGTTTTCATGATTATCCTCCTAACTAGTGCAATCCTCAATTGATGCACAATACATCATAGGCTTTCACAGCTTCGCCTGTACAATTTGGATTGTTATACAACTAATAGTACAACGCCCTTCAATCCAATCTCAGGCGGGTATACGAATCACACATGCGCCAGGTTATTTATGGATGATTTGTCGATTAACCAGGTTGATCGTAAAGTAAACACCCCATACTAGACCTCCCACTAGTTCCTCCAACAGTTCGGAACTAGTTAAGCTAATTGAATAAAGTACAAGTAATTAATTACTTAAATAAACTCGCTGAACTCCTATAATGTGGAGACACTCTACATGACTCAAGTTAAGCACTCCAAATCGAATTAGCTTGAACCAAGTAAGTCCATTAACTTGGTTAACTGTTACTGTTGATTCATGATATTGGAATTACAATTTTCTTCTAATTTTAATTCATGAAGAATTAGAATTAGAATTTTCTTGGTGCCATTTCTAACCATCACCTCCAATCTTAACTAAATTCATCAAAACCTTCCAAGTTTGTTCTTTGAGCCTCCCCCAAGGTTTAAACATGAATATTGCAATAAGTTCTTCCATCACTCAAGTAACCTTGAAACCAATCTCACTTTTGAAGAAACGCCCAAGTTAAGGTTTACTATCACCCAATTGAGGCGAGAAACTAGTGCTTCCAAATCACATAACATCCTTTAACCTCTTAATATTGATGGGGAATGATCAAGATTTGTTCAAGAGACTACCAAAGTTGAACATGATTATTTTAATAGAATATGACTTCATTAAGATGACATGGCCACGCCAGGCAAGATTCCTATAAAGGAAAACAATAATTCAAGGTTTAATACTGTCTGGTGAAAAAGGGACAAGAACTATTGTTTTTAGATCACATGCAACAAAAATATACCCTATTAGGTCCCATGATGGTGGTTGATTAGGTTTGAATGAAATACCTCACCAGGTGTGGTAGGTATTTATTAATATTGAAGGTACTACTTCATGAAATGTGCACTAATTCACTCATGATTTCAATTGTTGCAATCTACCCACTCAAACCAAATCACATATTTGTTAGCCATTTTGAATGTTAGATGCAACAAAGTCTATCACAATCAATGCCTTTAATTACATTTTATATCCGAAAACAAGGACATTCTAGAACAAAGCATTTAGGTAAAACACAAAACCCATATTAATTTCTTTCAATTTTGCATTAATTTGAGTGTGTTAATAAAAAGCAAGTTAGTTGATTCCCACTTGAGCGGAGGGTACTTAAATAAGAGCTTGATGTTTTTCCTCATGGCGTTGTCCACTTGTAAGCCAAGTGTGAGAATTTCAATGATGGATAAAATGAATTTGACAAAATACTAAACAAAACATGGTCTGAAATTTCCAAATGAAATGTGGTACCCAAGACTTCAATGATTGTAAAAATGCCTCATCTTCAACAAAATTTGGGAAGAGCATCTAAGCGCATTCAATGAAATTTGTATCTTATGATGAAACAATATGGTCCCATGTTAGAAAGTGTTCATTTAATATGATAATTAAATATATAGGGTACATTATGGATACGTATGACATGTACTTTCAGCAAATCAATTCATCCTACTTGTTCATCATGAAGACATTAATGGCTTATGACCTTTATTATTCTAAACAAGTTTTATTACTGAAGTTCATGTTGGGATTATCCCATGTCATAGCCTAAGCCATGTGATCAGGGTGTGGAGCCAAAACCATATTTTTTAGGCCAAGGCATTGAAAAAACATTCCAAAGGACCCTAAGTGCAATATCTACACTTGATGTGAATTTCAGTTCTACCAAATACAAACCAACTATTCAAAATCAAGATGGATTCTTTGAATTATGTGGGTAGTACAATCCTCACACACGGCAAATTCAACAGTCTTTATCATGAAAACATTCTATAACATGTTCCCACAAAACTAATGCCTATGATAGGGATCTTACTTCATTATGTAGGCCTATTCATAGCAAAAACATTATATATTGGGAAATGAAACATTCATCCGCATACACCACATGCTTGTGCACTTTGCGAAAAAATAGGGTAAGTTGGGGAATCATTGCCATAAAAGTGGTTCATGTACCTTCAACATTTCCACATGACATATGATAAGGGAAGAACCAATCAAGTTGCACATCGCCTCAATCTACCTCTAGTTTTGGAACTTATCATAATCCTCGATTCTTGTGCTCAGGAGGCTTTAGAGTGGTCCACGTTGTATGACAATGATCCACATTTTATTGCTACACATAAGCCATTGGTCATATGTAAATCTATCAAAATTTCTCTTCTAGGATGGAATTCTATGGCATCTTTGTGTTCCTCCAAGGGAGTACAAGAATTGGTTCAATGTATACACCATAGTTAGAAGGTGGTAAATATCCCAATGGAGAAGACAACAATAGTGCTTCATAAGTACTTCTATTGGTTAAAGCCTAAATAAGATTTCAACAAAATGCACAACTTATGTAATCATTAAATATGAAATCAAGAATCAAGGGTGTGTTTGGAGTTAGTGTCTATGGATTTTATGTTAGGTCATCCCTCAACCAAGCATGGTAACTATTATGTTTTTGTTCTTGTTGATGGTTCTCTAAGATGGAAAATTTGGCTCCCTGTAAGAAGTGTGTCATAACAAAGGCCATTATTAAGCTCTTTTTCTAGCACGTTTTAATTCATTTTGGGTTTCAAAAGAGAATTATTTTTCATAGCCACAATAAGTTCCTCCATATCTCTTGGTTCAGTTTCTGGCCCATGGTGGACAACAAATTGATTGAATTGACTACTTTCTAACCTCAAACTGATGTACACACAAAGGTAGTCCATAAGATGGTCATACATATCCTCAAATTTCACAACTCCAAGCATCTAGTAAATGAGATGAAATCCTTCCTTATGTTCAACAACTATAAGAGAACTCTTCACACAATTGTATTGTACCCAACATTAATTTTCAAGTATTCATGTGCTTGCATCCATTGCCCCTAATTGATATATCTATTCCCATTAAATCATCACAAAAATAACACTTCCATTTTTAGATCAAAGAAAACAAAGGAACACAATTTTTTGAATGGATCTAACACATCTAATAACGAATTGAAGATATTTGTAAAAAAAATGCTATAAGTAGTGACACAATAGACAATGGGTTCCATATAATTTTTATGTTAGTTATAAGGTATGGTTGCACTTGCAAGTGACTCACAAGCCCACACAAAAAACCTCTAGATAACTTCGATATGGAACTTACATTATCACCAAAGTTGCTGGTGATAATGCTTTTGAATTAAATATTCCACCCTTCCTCTACTTACATCATGTCTCTAATGATGACTTCCTTACATTGTTACCAAAGTTATGGATGAGAAAGGCTTCTAAATTAAATCTTCCACCCTTTCTTGGTCTACATCATGTCTTTAATGTAGTATTAATTGGATCATACTTTCCTCTTTTGTTGGACATGTTGGAATTGAGAGAACACTTAACCATTAAAAAGCTCAACCCCTCCAACATCAATCAAGCTACAATGCAATAATACATGGACACCAAGTTGAAGAGCATCTACTAATAAAAAATACCACTTTATTGAATTGTGAAAACAAGACATGCCTTTACCAAGTCAAATGACTTACCAAGCCGAAGGAGTTGTTTTTGCCGAAAGACAATGAAAACTCTAGCATGATTTTTGATAAAATCCAATAGAAATTCTTAGAAATCCTGATTACAACTGTCAAACTTCAAAAGTTTAGATATCAAATTTTATGATACTAAATCCATTAAAACCCGTAACCAACCATTTTGAAGGAAAAGGCTCACCCACCTCATCAAACTCTAGCATGATTTTTAATAAGATCCAATAGAAATTTTTAGAAATCCTAATTACAACTATCAAACTTCCAACCAACCATTTCCAATGAGAAGGCTCACCCACCTCATCAGCCGATAGATTCATTGTAAGAAATACAAAGAAGTCAGCTTCCCATTAAATAACATATCAGAGAGTACTGCCACCCACCTCATCAGCCGGTAGATTCATTGTAAGAAATACAAAGAAGTCGGCTTCCCATGAAATAACATATCAGAGAGTACTGCCAAAGCCCCGAGATTTTGGGAATTTGTCAACTGGACTGGTGGCAGGTCTTTTCATCATTGCCCAGTACTGAACGACCTTGATGAGAACACAGAGGGAGGACAGAATCACAGCGTTGCAGGGGAACCTTATGCACCCGTGAAAATTTTCGCGAAGCCCGAGGCCCTTCAGGGAGCGATGATGAGATAAAGCCAAATGCGCACTCCAAAGTGCTTCGGCAATCGCGAGAATTCTGTGCATTGCACACAGGTACCTCGGCCGTTGTGAGAATTCTTTCGGTGGTACCCTTAGATGGGACGGTATTATAATCCAATTATAGAAAGATTGTCTGATAGTTATTATTATGTGCTAAATACATAATTATTTTGTAATGATTGTTGACCGTGATGGAATCTACATTTTTCACTGTGCCAATTATCTATAAACATATAAACATGGTTAAGGAATTTTAAATGGGTAAAACAAATCTTAAAAAACCAGAATGTTGGAGTGTTTGAATTTATTTGTATGGTGTAAATGGATTTATCGTCATAAAAAATTCTTGGGGCACTCAAAACCTTGAAGTTTGAGAGCTGTAATCCATATTTTCATAAATTTCTGCTAGATTTTGTCATAATCTCACTTGAATTTCCATTATTTTTCAAGTTAATTTGTGGGTTTTTAAAACTACATATATAAATAGTATATATCTTATCATACAAATCTTTGAGGATTAGTTTAATTGATAGAAATCATTTGTTAAAACAGATTTTCACTAAGAAAAATTCTCTCTGTGATTTATGATCAACAATGCAATGAGACATACTTCATCAACAAATTCAAATGCTGAAATGAGTCAAACAATGCAATGAGACATACTTCATCAACAAATTCAAATGCTGAAATGAGTCAAACAATGCAATGATACATACTTCATCAACAAATTCAAATGCTGAAATGAGTCAAACAATGCAATGAGACATACTTTAAAACATATGGGTGATTTATGATCAACAATGCAATGAAATGAAATGAAATTTTAATGTCCACTAGACTAAAATAGTTGACAATGAGTTCCCTGTTTTTAGCCTTTTGTATTTCAGTCTTTTTATTGTTCAAATTGATGATGAGCTGGCCCAACCTTCCAACAATCCCATTCCATTGCTGAAAAGACAATGCCTAGAAACAGATGGTAACATATTCCCATAGCTTTCTTTGATGTCTTTGAACGGATCACATTCCAAAATGAAATGCTTTTCAGATTCCACTACCTTAGACCTGCAAGTACAGACTCGTTCTTCAGAAGCTTCTTTAGGTCTTTTCCACATTCCAAAATGAAATGTTTTTTCTGATTTCACTGTCTAGACTTGCAAAATGTACACACTCGTTATTCCCAAACTTCTTTAGACCTTTTCCAAGATCTTGATTCACACCTAAAATAATGCTAAGCAATGAAACATACTTCATTAACAAATTCAAACGCTGAAATAAATCAAACAATACAATGAAACATACTTCAAAACATATAGCTGATCTATGATCAACAATGCAATGAGATATACTCATCAACAAATTCAAATGCTGAAATGAATTAAACAATGCAATGAGACATAATTCAAAACATATGGGTGATCTATCATCAACAATGCAATGAGACATACTTCACCCTATGTCAGATTCGGATTGAGTGCTAAAAAAGACCGAGTACAAATTATTGAGTACTCAAAAAAGCCGAGTACAAATTCAAACTCTGAAATGGGTCAAATAGTTTCCCTGAAAATATTTTGATTCTTTGACAAAGGTTTCCGGACAAAATGACAGGGATAACTTTTATATTCACTGAAACCTGCTACAGATTTAGGGTGAATACTGGCAAGTGCTGTACAACAACAACAATTGCCACAGCTCGTACCAGCATCTATGATATTATCTTCACCGGAGATGGAATTTAACCCAAATTCTATCAACAATTTTTAAGACCACTTCAAAAGAACTTCTATCCAAAGATAAAGGGTCTAATGGTCTATGTTGAGGAGATAACATTTCACTTTAATTGAACATGTATTTCATATATATATATATATATATATATATAATTTTAAACTATTACACTAATTTAAATATATTAAACCACCTTTAAAATATTGAAATAAGATTTAAAATATTTTTTAAATATAAAAACATCCTGAAGCAACCAAAAATGTCCCTTAAAAATTCCTAAATAACAATGATGAGTGATCATCCACTCCTAATAACATATAATGCTAAGTAATATAATAAATGAGAAGATAAAAATTGAGGGAAATATATAAGTTTTTTCTCCAATATTTCTTCCACCTATCATATAGCCAATCATATATATATGGCTATCTAGAATTTGATATACAAAATGAAGCAGAATTTGCTTTGGTGGCCCTCTACGAAATTAAAAAGGTTTAGTTCAATGAACAATGGTAATAGCCATTTCTATGATATTTTTTATTTTATTTTTTAATTATAACATCATAAATTTTTAATAATGATTTTTAATATTTAAATTAATTAATTTTTTATTTATTTATAATAAAATATTTAAATAAATATAATTTAATTTATTTATAAAATTATTTAAAATTATAATTTATTGTATTGAAAGGTAATTTATAAATTAATATGGAAGATATTGTGTCACAAAATTATATTTAAAATTAATAAAATAATATTTATATTAACAAATTTAAAACAGTAATAACAAAATTAATTTATGTTTTAATCTTGCATCAAACGTTATATAAAAAGTTAAAGTAAATCAATCTAAATCCATATTAACTTTCGATATAATAAGCTTTGAGAGGGATCAAATCTCTTTGTATCTTAAAGATATTTGTATCTCAAGGGATTTGATCCCTCACACTGCTTGGGAGATCCAAATTACATTTAAAAATAATAAAATAATACTTATATTAAAAAATTAAAAAATAGTAATAACAAAATCAATTATCATTTTAATCTTACATCAAACCAACCTAGATCCATATTAAGGGATCAAATCTCTTTGCATCTTAAGATATTTGTATCTCAAGAGATTTGATCCCTCTCACTACTTGGGAGATCCAAAATACATTTAAAAATAATAAAATAATACTTATAGTAACGAATTAAAAAATAACAATAAAAAAATTAATTACCATTTTAATCTTACATCAAACTTTATATAAAGAGATAAAGTAAACCATCCTAGATCCATATTAACTCCAGATCTATAAAGTAAACCAACCTAGATCTAAGGGCTGAGAGGGATAAAATCTCTTTGCATCTTAAAATATTTGTATCTGAAGAGATTTGATCCCTCTCACTGTGGAGATGATCAAATCTCTTTGCATTTTAAGATATTAGTATCTCAAGAGATTTGATCCTTCTCACTGCTTGGAGATCCAGAGTTGAGATGGATCTAGGCTAGTGATAAAGAAAAATTATTCAAATAGTTAGAATATAATGTTAACATCTTGACTAGAAATTATTAATAAAGATTCTCTCTCTCTCTCTCTCTCTCTCTCTCTCTCTCTCTCTCTCTCTCTCTCTATATATATATATATATATATATAACTGTTTCAAAATAATCAAAGAAAAAATAAAAATAAAAATCATAAATCAAGAACAGATAAAAACTATATTATTAAAAGTTAAAAATAATATAATAGAAAATAAAAAGAATATAATTTAACACGAGGTTAAAAGAAAATGAAAATAACTTAGATTTTTTAATTTAATATGGGGTTATTTTTATATCTTAGCTACTCAACAAAAAATGATAAAACAAATAACAACATAGAATTTTTATTTTAACATAGGGTTATTTTTATTTTTATTTTATTTTATTTTGACCAAGTCAAAATGTTTACAAGACATGACATTTGAGAGTGTAAACTTCTATGATCCATATCTGTTTACAAAAATCTTTCGAAAAATCACATTGTCATTTAAAGGGTCGACGCATTTCGAACTACTCAGTGTAGTTCATCATCAAGAAATTTCCTGATGATGAACTCAGGAAATTTCTTGATGATGAACTACACTAAGTAGTTCGAAACGCGTCGACCCTTTAAATGACAATGTGATTTTTCGAAAGATTTTTGTAAAAAGACATGAAATTACAACATCTCTTGCTTACTGGGTTGGAGAGCGTCTCTCGATGCAAAAAGAAAAAAATAATAATTTGGTTTATAATTTTATAAGTTTTAGTATAATAGAGTGGAAGGATCTTAACTTGAGTTTGATGAACAATTTGTTTCTCAACTCTATCGAAATTACCGATTCTACTATTAAAATATATTTTTAGTATGAGAGATGTGTAATTCTTCCACGACTTAATATGGATTTGACATATGCCATATAAAAATAATGTTGATATTACAATCCATTAATCTGTTATGAAGGAGAAGTGTAATTCATTGTATGTATTTTTTTTTTGTTAATTTCGAAGAACCTTTCTGTTTTCTGTTTTGTAAAGAGCAAGTTGCTATACATATTTTGTTGAAATAAGAGGCCTCAACCTGCCCGTAGGAAACCAGATCTGTTGGCCACCTCATAGAGTTATAAGCCAACCAAAATTGATATTGTTTTATCCTCCTACATACCGCTAAGATCCCTTGACTATGTCCATAAAAATTACATATAAAACATAAAGTATACATACTATCTTCAAAAAACATACAAAATTTGAAACTGTAAAGTATCAATCATTGATGAATCCACCGGTGCTGGGTTTTTTACAGTAGACCTTGGCATCTCTGCTTGTTGCATGCTCAAAAGCTGCTACTCAATCCTTCCTATTCGGGCATTTGCTTGTATCTGCGCTTTGGTCATTTCACGCATATCCTGTTTTATCTGCTGTAGCTCAAAGATCATTGAGGATTTGGCTTCTTTTTCTTGCATACTCAACAACGCTTTTGCTAATACACACTTGAATTTCCAAAAATTCTTAACCGATTGTTGAAATAGTGAAACTCTGCCTCTTGTGTTTCCTAGGTCTGAAATGAAGTCCATTCTAGCCTCTTTTTCTTTAAGTGCATCATCATCATCATCACTTTCTTTCTCCCATCCTTGAATGGTTTTCCGAATGTGCATTGGGGTCCCTGAATCATAAATATTTACTATATGTTCAAGAGTTTGCTTATTACTCTTCCTGCCTCTTTTATTTGAGCCAGCTGCCTGAGTTTGTTGAAGCTTATTCCCTTTACCTATGTCTTTACAGGAACCATTTTTACCTTTTGTCATTCTGCCCTGGTAGAGACTATCTATTATTGCAATTGACAGAAACCCTGTATATCGAAAGGGAAGAATCATACAAAACTTAGATTCAAGAAGAAATTGCAAATAATTCTGATGACTCTGATCATTGTAGTAGTGTTGTTTCAAACCATTCCGTCGAAAATTAACAATCTGTGTTTTCCCATTTGCGACTTTCAATGAGCATTGAGTTAACATTAAGAAGTTTTTTCTCAGAGAAAACAATATAGGCTCTGTTCCCTGGAATTGAGAAGGCAATGAATACTCAGTTCCTCGAATTTTATGACTAACCCTATAAAGGCGCAACAGAAGATAAGTAGACTTCCCTATCTAGACACTTAAAAAGATTTGTATACAAGGATACTTCCCAGCCCAGACGTATAAATAGATTTGAATTCCTAAAGAATTCCCAATCTAGACGCATGAGCAGGTTTGGAGACAAGAAGACCTCAAATTACAGACTGGAGCACTTATATGATTTAATGGGGTATTAGTAGTGCAAACCCAGGAATACCTACAATAAACGCTACCCCTATTATTCTGATACCCAATAACAAGCTCCTTCAGATACTTGTGGATAAGAAGAGAAAACGCTACCCAACCATTGAAGACCATAAGAAAATAATTCCAGAACAGACAAACATTATCATCAGAGAAACACGGACCGAACCAATGCAATTTAACAGAGATTAGGATTAGGTAATGAGGATCAGGAGGGCTGCGAAAGCATGGAACAATTTCCAGCTCAGCCCCCTCTACTACTACATGAAAACCAATACCAAAAAAATAGCTAACATTGCATGAGAAATACTCTGTTACCCTTGTAGAACCAGCTTCTGGCATTATCAAATTGCTAACAGAAAAACCGGTTTTTAAACATAGAATGAAGGAAACCAGGACATACCAAATATTTGACCTCCCTCTAAGCTGAAATGCCTCTGTCGCAACTTCCTCCCAAATTTTAATTGTTGTTTGGAAGAATGCAATACGACCAAGAAAACTTACCATATACGTTCTCTTACCCTGTAACCAGTGTCCTTTCCCATTCTCTGTTTTACATTTATGAGATAGGCCTTCCCGTGTTTTGATCATTCAATAAAATTCATGTGGGTACGCTTACCACTGCATATCATTAAATTTCACCTGGTGGACAGCTAACAAGCCTCCCCACGTGGTGGCATTGTCCTGCTGCCATCTATCATACCTTGACACCCCGATCGGGGGTCATCTCTTCCTTTGAAATCTCTGGAAAGAATGATATTGAGGGAGTATAGTTCAATATCCCATATTCTATCCCTTGGTGTAACATCCAATTGTCTTTCACTATTACTACAGCCCCAATTTGCTAAGTAATTAGCCGACTCATTGCCTCTTCTTCTAACATGTAAGGGTATTATATACTGAATTCCTTTAATCAACAAGCTTATTTCTTGAATTAAGTTCGCTGTCCTCCAAATTTTACTTATCTTTTCCCATGCTGACCCTTGCTGCAATTTACATAAAACTCCAGTGACCATTGCAGAATCGCCTTCTACAATAAGGCGATGGAAATTTTCCCATTTTGCTATCATTAGACCCTATTTTACTGTTGACAATTCTACTTGATTATTAGTAGCATGGCCCAAGTCCATAGCATAAACTCTACAAGCTTCCCCTCGAGAATTTCTAAATATCCCTCCTACACCTACTTGTCCTGGGTTGCCTTTTGATGCACCATCATAGTTGAGTTTAATGAATCCATGTTGAGGTGCCTTCCATCTATCCTCTGGATTATTTTGAGGAGGTCTATATTTCCAAAGAGTAATTGACAACATTTCAGGTTTCAAATTTAACCTTGCCAACATTTGGGTTTCTATACGTTTCGTCTTCCAGTGTTCTTCTAACCATTTTTCCACTAGTATTGTTTCTCGTATATTATCTAACATCTGCTGCCGTATTTGATTAATTGATTTTTCTTCACCTCTGAATATGCGATGATTCCTTTCTTTCCATATATCCCATAGTAAAAACCCAATAGAGAGTCTCCAAGCTCTATTCAATACTTCACATTTAAAACCTCCTTTTCTCCAATTTATAATTGTTGCATTTATATTAGTATTATCTCTATCCGTTTGCATAAAATTCCTTCCAATATTGCTCCACATGATCTCCGCAATTTCACAAGTGTTTAAAAGATGTTTTATTGATTCATTTTTTTCCTACACATGTAACAAATAGACGGTCCATACATTCCTTGCTTCTGCAATTGATCCCAGGTGAGAATTTTACGATGAATTAACAACCAAAGGAATGTATGTATATTTAAAAAGAGAGAAAAAGATTCTATACATTGATGTATGTTTTCTTTTTTCCATTAATATTAATATCAAAAAAATCATTTTAATGCGAATAATTTTGGTCATAAATACACTATTTCAATGACCATGCTGAGTAAAATATTTCAATGTGATATATATATATATATATATATATATATATATATATATATATATATATATATATATATATATATATATATATATAATGTTGACATACTTACATTACACCTCAACATCTTCCACATACTAGGTTGTAGAGTGTCTCTTAGCACAATTATATGTATATATATATATATATATATATATATATATATATATATCAGTTTCATATTTTTTAATAAATATTCAAACTAAAACATATATAAATGTAAAATGCAAAATGAAAAATTAAAATGTAAATGTAACTCGTAGATCTACTAATTTTATTAGAAGAATTTAGTCTGTCTATAAATTAAGTTAAAATACTATTGTTTCATTAACAATTTATTTCTTTATATATTATTATTGATATAATAATCAATAATATTTATTATTATTATTCCAATATAGTATAATAATAATCATCTTCATTATAGATATCATTATATTAGACCTTAGATATATTATTGATTACACATAGTGACAATTCTTGATCATATGGATGAAGGGGAGAGAGAGGGGGAAAGAGAGAGAGATAGAGAGATAGATAGAGAGAGAGGGAGAGGTGAGGGGAGAGAGGCGGATTGGGAAAAGAGAAGGAAAGAGGGAGGGAGATATTGACAGAGGTAGAGGGTATAGAGAGAAAGAGAGGGAGAAAGAGAGGGAGAGAGAGTGAATGGGGGTAGAGAGAGAGAGAGAGGGAGGTGGGAGAGAGAGGGTGAGAGAGGAAGGGAGAGAGAGATATAGGAGGGGAGAGGGAGAAGGAGAGAGGGAGGGAAGACCATAGACATAGAGAGATACAATTGGAGAGAGAGAGAGGGAGTGGCAAGGGATATATGGAAATATAGTGACAAAGAGAGGAGAGATGGAGGGAAGAAACAAATAAGGATAGGAAAGAGAGGGGGAGAGAATGGGAAGAGAGAAATAGGGATACATAAATATGGAGGGGGGAGGGAGAAACAGAGAAGGAGGGAGATAGTTTAAGAATTGGAGGGTGTGTGTGTGTGTGTGTGTGTGAGAGAGAGAGAGAGAGGGAGGGAGGGAGGGAGAGAGATTTGGAGTTGGAGGGGGAGAGAGGGAGGGAAGAATAAATAATAGAGAGATAGAGGTGGAGGGAGGGAGGGAGTGACAAGGGATATATTAAAAGAGAGTGAGGGGGATAGGAGAGGAGAGAAAGAGGGAGAGAAGGGGAAAAGAGAGAGAGGTAGACGTGATGATGGAGGGAGGAGAGAGGGGGAGGGAGAGAAGGACAGAAGGAGGGAGATAGTGAGAGAGAGAGAGAGAGTGTGTGATTGATGGGGGAAGAAAAAGGGAAGTGGGAGGGAGGGAGAAAGAGGAAGGAAGAGAGATAGGACTTGAGGGATGTTAGGTCCCTATAATTTGGCAGATTGGCAATGAAGAAATAGACAAGGGTAACATCAAACCAACTTTGGAGTCCTAGGACCTAGCCTTCCTGGACTCAGAGAGGGCTCTCTCCAAATTTGTATAAAAGGTATGACTTGTATGTTTTTATGATGTTGATTTTAGGCTAGTTAAAGTGATAGGGTTTGTTTGTTTTTTTTTGTTTTGTTGGGTTGTTTGTTAAGTAAAATAGATAGAGTAAGAGAAATTCAAACCATTGGGCTATGGGGTCTGTGAAAGGCTTGAGGGGTACAACAATAAATCAAGGGTGTTTAATAGGGAAAGCTAACAAAGCCAAATGGATCTTTTAAACAAAATGAGTATATGATGACAGTAAGTTATGGATTTAGTAGGTTTAAAGGGCAATCAAGAATCCTTTAACTATACTTCAAACAAGGAAAGCCTTCAGGACAATAGCTTGGTAAAACTGAAAATCAGTTACGGATTCTTCAGCTACACTTCACTAAACAGACCTCAAAACAACAAACAAGTAATCCTAGAGAATAGTTAAGAATTCTCTAATTATTACTTTAAGAGAAAAACATAGAGATAATAATGACAGATAGAGTTGAGGTGCCAAAACAACATATGTCAACCTCAAATTTATTTTCTATTATCAGAGAAGCAATGAACATAATGTAAAACAAAGGAAAACATTGACAAGAGTGGAATAACATCACCATTTAACAAAGTTCATGAATCCTAGGAATGTGTTGGTTCCATTGATATTTAGTCCAAGAGATCTACAAGGCTCTAAAGCCAAACTTCATTACAACTCAGAGTCTATGCTCAACTCAACAACCAACCAACAATCAAAATGAGGCTTACATACAGTATTTAACTGCCAAATGATGAAGTAAACCCTAGATAGGGTTTTATAAGTCATTAATTACATAATAAATGCATTTGACCTTAGAGACCATGCAAGGCCCTAGGCACAAATATCTAAAACCTATTTATGACAAAAATAACTTTTAACATAACTCCTCAGCTAATTTTAGAGATATTTTTCCTTAAAGCCTTAAAGATATCTTTTTCAATAACTTCAAATGTCTTTTGTTGACTTTCAGGCAAGGGCGCAACGCCAAGGTACAAGGGCACAGCTCCAAAACTAGAAAAATTTCCCTTTTTGAAGCTAAGTTTTGGAGGCCTTCCCGGTGTCCAAATGAGCTCCATGATAACTCATTGGAAAGCCTATCATGTATAGTTTCCAAATATAAATTTGGTTTCCAGAATGGTGTCCATTTTCCTGCTCAAAAATCCATTCTCCCAATACTGCTAAGGGTGCAGCGCCAGTGCTAAAAATAGGGCAGAAAGGTGTTTTTTAGGTGGTTTTTGGCCCTTTTGAGGGACCAATTCTGCTCCAAATGACCTGAAATTTTCTGAGGGTGATTTCATTGGCCTGAGGAACATGAATATGTAAACCTTTTATCAATTGAGTGCCCCAAAAAAGAGTGCAACACCAGTGACGCTGCGCATTTGGCCCTTTTTTCTGCAAGCCAAACTGTCAAAAACAAAAAATTTGCACCAAGTGCCAAAATTTCGAATTTAGCTTGCGGATGAAGATTTAGAGGTTTGGAGGGATACACTAGTAAGAATATTAAGCTTTTAATTCTCCTTTTGCTTGGCTAGGGTTTCCTTCAATTTGTCCTTCAACTGCCTGAGCTTGATGTTGCAGACCTTGTTACTAGTGATGTACTTGTTAGACATGTGTCTGACCATCACATTGTCTTTGTTTGCCTTATGGAGGAGCTTCTCAAGGTGTGGGTTAACTATTTCTATCCATACCTCTTTGTCATCTTCAACTTCCTTAGTAATATTTTCCTCAAAACCAAGTTTCTTTGCCTCATGTTTTTCCTGCTCTAAAGCTCTCTTGAGACCTATTATTTTTGGTCTTGACTTGATGGTTTGAGTATCATAATGGTCAGAGTCATCAGGTTCCATCATTTCCTTACCCTTATGATCATGCCTCTTTGGAATTTGTGACTCAACACCACTGCCACTATCCTCTCCATCAAACATGTTGAAAACTCTGTTTTTGAAAACCCTTGGGCTGATGTGAAATGAGATGAAAGGAGGGTAATGAAATGGCAGTTTTTGCAAGTGAAGGGAATGAGTGAAAGAAGGGAATGGGTGAAGGGGCAAGATTAGATGAGTGAAAACCCTTGAGCACTGTAATAACCCTTTGTTATGACTTTTTTATGTCTAGGGAGATGAAATAAGCATATAGACAATGATTTCAAGCTTGAAAATTAGGGTTTGATTTAGGGTTTCATTTTCATTCAATTAAGTGATGACCAAATTGCTTGAATATTGGTTGATGACATGTAGTTACCCCTCAATATTCTTGGAGGACCTTTAGCAAGAGTTTGAAATCAATTTGGAGTGATTTGAATGGTTAGAAGACCTTGAAACCCCTTCTATCCAAGAGCGTAGCGTCAGTGCTGAGGGCGCAATGATAAGGGCTGAGGGTGCAGCACCAGTTTCTAAGCGTGCAATTCCAGTTTCTGAGCGCGCAGCGCTAGACTGTATTTGGAGGCCTTCTCGGTGTCTAAATTGGGCCCAGGATAGCTCGTTGGAAAGCTCTTGAAGTCTAATTTCTAAATATACCTCTTGTTTGCTGATTGGACTTGATTTGACTTGGTTTTGACTGAAATTTGTCTTGGATATCTTTAGGTGAAAACAGAGTATGGTAAAAAGTGTTGCATTGAAAATCCAAAATCCAATATAGTTGATTTATCTAAAGATCCTACAGAGATAGTTTTGAGACCATCAATGCTTGCGAGACCTGGGGAACGTGGGAGAAAGGTTTTATGAAGGCAAGAAGGATGAGAATGAGAGGAATAAGCCTATAAGGATTTTTTAGGAGCAATAGGATGACTTTGAGATGTCAAACTTGATAAATAGTGAAAATAGATTATACATATAATGAAGGCAGTGAGATTTCTGAAACTCAAGATATTTAAGGAATATTGTTTTCAGAAAGCTACAAACATCCTATAGTAATCTAAAGATAATGAAAAATAATGATGACTAAGAGTGACTCCACTTGGGGAGGGCAGCTCCTTTAAGAGGTTTCAAGAACCTCATATCTTTGATTTTGTAGATGAGATGCCTCACATGCTTGTTGATTTCTTTCATTTTGCAATGTCGATCTTGTTGTTGCTCCTTGAAGCTATGATATTACAATTAAAAAAAACATGATTGCTTCAATATCAACTCTACCTACCCATCATAATTTTCCTAACATTTTCTCTTCATTTGGGTGCACTTGGATTTGCAAACCTTTGACATCATTTTATTTTGAAAGCATAAAAAATATCTATGTCTACCCTTATAACTTCCATGATCTCAGATTAGGCTGATGAGCTATTTTATTCTCTACCTAATCTACTTATCTTTCAAGGTTAAACAGTTTGACAGATATTCATTCTCTAATCTACTGACATGAAATTCAAAACATGACCAAATCAAGGTTAAGCAATTTGATTGGCCAAGAGCTGTGGAATTTTGGACAAGCTACACATAGAGTTTATTTTTGCACAAGTAAAACAAGAACTTTAAGGGCTGTGATTTAGAATTGGTTATGCATCCCTCTCTTTTCTCTTTGGTTTAGACTTGATCTTTGGGAACCAACATCTTTTCCTAAACTAGTCTACTAATGAGCCAAGTTTAAATGGTTTGGAAAATCTTGCTTCATTAACCTATTAGCAGAAATTTAAAACATGTTCAATCATGGTTAGGTTGTATGACTGAACAAGACTTTCCTTTCTCAATATTAGTGGCATTTATACTTGCACACTTTCAGAGACATATTATTTTTTGGTATGGGGCCTTACCTCTTCTTTTTATTTGCCCTCTTTTTCTTTTTTTTCTCTCTTTCTTGTCAAAACAATCTAAAACTAAAAATATGCTCATAGTGCTGAGCTTATTTGCATTCCTATCTATCCTAATCTAACTTATATATGATATATACATTAGGTGAACTCTCTTTTCTAATACAACCAATCAAGTAAGTGATTACCACAGTTGATTTTTCATTTAACCTTTTGAGTGTCTTCAGAAAAAACAAAAAGGCCCTCCCATTTTATCTACTTTTGAACAACGAGTGCTCAAAATATTCTATATACTCTGCAACTTGTTGTTCTTGGAAAGTTTACTCCCTTTTCAAATGTTTCTGAACAACAACAAAGGTCACCAGACAATAATCGCCTAGATGATTTAAAGAATAAGTTTCTGCAGGACTACTCCTTCCTCCACTTTTACGAGCTTGGGATTCTTTTGAAAAGATACTCCACCTCTTCTTCATGGTTATACGACTTATGACCTCATTATATGTTACTATGTTGTCTGTGAACAACCCTAGTGTGCCTTGATTTAATGGGCTGAATTCTATCGAAGGCCACCGATTAGGAGTATTCTCCAACAATAGGTCTTCTAGAGAAAGGCGATGCAAAACATACGATATAAATTTGTTTCTTTGTTCTTCATGAGCAAGGCTGCAACATATAAATCCGCCCAGGAGAGTAAACATAAAATCCCTTTACATGAAGAAATATTATAAGGCAGTTTATGTCCATACACAGTTGATTTCTTCTTCAAATAAGGAGAAGCTGAGTCCTTGTTTATATTTTATTGGACAAAAATTGTTTTATTTTCTTGTGAGAGGTGATAATGAGCGGGGAATGTCTTCTTTGTTGTTAATAACAATACCCAGAGCGCTGATTTAAATTGTTGTAGTTTGTCTTTGATGAACTTAAATAGGCTTTAACAAAGGTAAATATCCTTCACTTTCCAAACTTTACGCACTTTCTTCACTCTCATAGCTAATTTGTGTTGTTGATTACTATGTTTAGGCGACTGAAAATGGCTGTCTTTGTCTAGACTAGTTCTTGATTTTTTACGTAGTCGTAGCTTGGTCTTGAAACATAATCATCATCATATTGATCATGCTTCGTTGAAAACATTCATATAATGAATCTCATCCAATATACACTAGATCAACAGTTATCACCATATGTTGACCTATAAAGTTTGTTCCTGATCTCTGATGATTGGGATTAAAAAACGGAAGTGTTTACCAATATATTCTTCTTTAGAAGCACAAGAGCCATTCCGAAGCACAAGGGTAGAGACTCAAAAGGTGTTGGCTCATTCTCATTCCGGGTTCTGTAATCCTTCAACCACACCAAGATGACTTAAGGGAGAACACGGATTTGAAAAAGGTTTGTATCATCATTTCTTACTAGGCAGTTCTTTCGACATTCCTCCTTGTTTCTATTTGCAACTTGCTTGTAATTCTCTCTTAATAGTGAATCACAAGGCATGAGAGCATCTGAAGTAACACCCAGAAAACTTCTTGCATCTTCTTCTTTGCAATCTTTCTCGGTATGCATATTTTGATTGTTATTTTTGCATTGTATTATTTGAGTTTGTTCTTCCCAAAGAAAATAGTACGGATTGTTTTAAATAGTCAGCTCCAACCTCAACCTTGTACTCTTCCTCTTTCTGCCAATCATATGTATCATTTTGTTGATTGTGTGCGCCAGCATCTCTAGCTTTATCTCCGAAGATATCAATTTCTCTTGATCTACTTTGTCCTTCTTTATTGCTCTTAGCTTTGCCTCCTTGTTCAACATGTTGTTTTCCACATCAAGCTGCTCATCCTTTTCACTTCCTCAGGTGTTGAAGGGTCCCTTTCTCTTATACGGAATGCCATCTCAGGTCAAAGGCATACGGGTAGTGCAGAAACCCTGTAGGGGTGGCTTTATCTTAGCGGTATTGCATGGTATAATTTATTGAACTGAGTGAAAAGTGTTATACTATCTCCCACAGATGTATTTTTAAATGGTTGTATTCCTCTATGATGAGAAAAAATTTCCCATGACTGCCCACCTATCTGAGAAAACTTGAGTGAATTGATGAAAATTTCTAATGCTATGAGTGGAAGATCCTTAAACCAACTTTTAACTTTTCCTTGCAATGATAGGGCAAACATTCGATACGCACATCATATTTTTCCTACCTCAAATGAGTCATAAGTCTTCTAGACTTTGAATGTGTTTTTTATTGATCTTTGTATTTTCTCCATCAAATCTGAGCATATTATTTGTAAGATTTGCGAGGAATGACTTGGAGGATAGGAGGAAAAACGAGCTTGTATATTTGGGGGACCTTTTTGGTATGGGTAGTGCAAGATAGAGATTTATGATTGTTTTTTGGTTTTAGCAAGAGCATTTTAGGTAACTTGAGGCTCATGTTTTACTAGGTCTTCCACATGTGTATCTTGGGTGAGCACGGTGTATAAGTACGTTCATATGCAATTTGAGGCTTAGCTTTTTTGAAGCAGGAATCTTTCCAATGATCAACGTAGACCTCATTAGTGTATTTTCTTGATCGAGCTTAAGTAGGATAGAACATAGTTAGAGATAAAAACAATAATTTCTGAGATCCAATTTAGGCTTGGATACTCTCTCTTTCTAGGATGACCGGTCATGTTTCGGGTTCTTCCTTCGGTGGATTGTTAGGCTTGTTGAGATTTTGGGTTGCCGGGTGGATGATTTACAACTTTATTCGAGGTGGCTATTGTCCACCATCAAAAACTGAAATTATTTTGCAATTTTTAGGGTTTTCGAGGTAGCGAACTTGCTTTGTGGATAAGTACGCTAACGGTTGAGTTTTAGATACGGAGACTTCTTAAGGATTTTTGGGGATTGTCCTTTATTGCAGAGGATGCGGGTTGAGATGAGATTTGGTGCGGATTATTTTGTCGCTGATTTCGAACCACAACACGCGGTGAAAGTTTGTGAGGTTTGGAAATAGACCTATACGAAAGATGTGAATTCACGCACTATGTGGTTGGGTTTTATACTATTAGGATTGATTAATACATTCCCGGGGGAGTACGCCGAAATAGTGGAGTCACCGGGGGCTGCGAAGACGTTGGAGTCACCGAGTGGATACTGCTGTTTTGAGAATTTGTTTGTCGTCACCATCAACATTCCCAGATGCAATCTAGGAATGTTTTTGGTTTCTGAGTTCTTTATGTAACACTAAGATTTTTTTAATGAGTGTTCCCTAGTGTTTTTTCCATTGTGCTAGTATGGAAAATTAACCATATATCTTTGTTGGCTAACACTTAGTTTATCTAAGTTTGACGGGGAATTTTTTTTTTTTTTTGAGTTTTGAAGGAATATTTAAGTTGTTACTTACTCAATCCCTAGTGGAGTCGCCATTATATTAGGTCCCTGTAATTTGGAAAATTGGCAATGGCCAAATAGACAAGGGTAACATCAAACCAACTTTGGAGTCCTAGGACACAACCTTCTTGGACTCAGAAGGAGGCACTCTCTCCAAATTTGTATAAAGGTAACAGCTAGTATGTTTTTAGGATGTTGATTTTGAAGCTGGTTAAAGTGATAGGGTTTGTTTGTTTTGTTTTGTTTTGTTGGGTTGTGTTGATAAAACGAGATAGAGTAAATAAATTCCAAACCATTGGGCTATAGAACTGTGGGAAGCAGAAGGAGGTACAACAATAAATCAAGGGTTTTTCACAAGGCAAGATAACAAATCCACTTGGATCTTTAGATAAAATGAGTATATGATGACAATAAGTTATAATTTAGTAGGTTTAAAGGGCAATCAAAGATCACTTCTTCTATACTTCAAACAAGGAAAGCCTTCAGGACAATAGCTTGGTAAAATTGAAAAGCATTTACGGATTCTTCAGTTAGACTTCAATAAATAGACCTCAAAACAAAAAACAAGTAATCCTAGAGAGTAGTTAAGAATTCTCTGATTACTTTCACTGGAAAACATAGAGATTATAATGACAGACAGATTTGAGGTGCCAAAACAACATATCTCAACCTAAAATTTATGTTCTATTATCAGAGAAGCAATGAACATAATGTAAAACAAAGGAAAACATTGACAAGAGTGGAATAACATCACCATCTGTGAGTTCATGAATCTAGGAATGTCTGGTTCCATTGATATTCGGTCTAAAGAGATTTACAGAGCTCCAAAGCCAAACTTCATTACAACTAAGAGTCTGTCTCAGCTCAACAACCAACCAACAATCACAATAGAGCTTACATCTTTAGGTATTTAACTAAAAGATAGATTAAACCCTAGATAGGGTTTTATAAGTCATTAGTTACATAATAAATGCATTTGACCTTAGAGACCATGCAAGGCCCAAGGCCTTTGTATAAAAACCTATTTATACCCAATAAAAATAACTTCTAACATAACTCCTCGACTATTTTAGAGATATTTGTCCTTAAAGCCTTCAAATATCTTTTTCAATAACCGGATGTATTTTTGACTTTTAGGCAGGGCTCAACGCCAAGGTACAAGGGTGCAATGCTAGGGCAAGGGCACGGTGCCAAAGCTGGAAAAATTCCCGCTTTTTCGGTGGAGTTTTGGAGGCCTTCACGGTTTCCCAATGAGCTCATGATAGCTCATTGGAGGCCTTCAATATCTAGTTCCAAATTTGCCTTTGGTTTCCGAATGGTGTCCATTTCTGCTAAAAAATCCATTCTCCCACAGTACTAATAAGAGCGCGAGCGCAATGTTGAAAATAGGGGCGAAGGTGTTTTTTGGGTGGTTTTGGCCCTTTGAGGGACCAGTGCTCCAAATGACTTTGAAATTTTAAGAGGGTAATGCACTTCACATGAGAACATGAATATGTAAACCTTTTCTCCAATTGGTCATAAAAAAAGAGAGCCCAACGCCGATTAATGCTTTGCAACGTTTGGCCCTTTTTCTATGAAAGCAAGCTTGTCAAAAATAAAGAATTTTTAAGTGCCAAAATTTGGAATTTAGCTTGCTGATGAAGATTTAGAGGTTTGGAGGGATACACCAAAAATAATATTAAGCTTGTCCTTCTCATTTTTCTTGGCTAGGGTTTCCTTCAATTTGTCCTTCAACTTCCTGAGCTTGATGTTGTAGACCTTGTTTCTAGTGATGTACTTGTTAGACATGTGTCTGAGCATCTCATTGTATTTGTTTGCCTTATGGAGGAGCTTCTCAAGGTGTAAGTTAGCTATGGCTATCCATACCTCTCCGTGATCTTCAACTTCCTTAGCAATATTTTCCTTAAAACTAAGTTTCTTTGCCTCATGTTTTTCCTGCGTCTCAAGCTCTTATTTTTGGTCTTGACTTGATGGTTTGAGTATCATAATGGTCAGAGTCATCATGTGCCATCATTTCCTACCCACCACGAATCATGCCTCTTTGGCATTTGTGCCTCAACACCACGCCACTATCCTCTCCCTAGGACATGTTGAAAACTCTATTTTTGAAAACCCTTGGTGATGTGAAATGAGGACAGAGAGGGTAATGAAATGGAATTTTTTGCAAGTGAAGGAAAAAAGTGAATGAAGGGAATGAATTGTGGGCAAGCTTAGATGAGTGACAACCCTTGAGCACTGTAATAACCCTTTTTATGACTTTTGTCTGGAGATGAAATAAGCATATAGACGGTGATTTCAAGCTTGAAATTTAGGGTTTGATTTAGGGTTTCCTTTTCATTCAATTAAGTGATGACAAAATTTCTTGAATATGGGTTGATAGAGTTACTTACCCATTAATATGCTTGGAGGATCTTTAGCAAAAGAGTTTGAAATCAATTTGGAGTGATTTGAATGGTTAGAAGACCTTGAAACCCTTGTCAATAGCGGCACCAATGCGAGGGCGCAACGCCAAAGAAGTGAGGTGCATAGTCATTTTACGAGCGCGCGATGCCAGGTTTTTAGCACCGCGCCTTTTTGCAGACCGTATTTGAGGCCTTTAAGGTGTCCAAATTGGGCCAGAGATAACTCGTTGAAATATCTTATGATATACTTTCCAAATATACCTCTTGTTCACGATTGGAGTTGATTTGGCCTGGTTTTGACTGAAATTTGGCTTGGATATATTAAGGTGAAAACATAGTATGGTCAAAAGTGTTGCATTGAAAATCCAAAATCCAATATACTTGATTTATCTAAAGAGACTACAGAGATAGTTTTGAGACCACCAATGCTTGAGGGACCCGTGGAACATGGGAGAAAGGTTTTATGAAGGCAAGAAGGATGAGAATGAGAGGAATAATCCTATAAGGATTTTTAGGAGCAACAGGGTGACTTTGAGATGTCAAACTTGATAAATAGTGAAAATAGGTTTATAAAGATAATGAAGGCAGTGAGATTTATAAAACTCAAGATAGTAAGAATATTGTTTTAAAAAATCTACAAACATCATATAGTCATCTAAAGATAATGAAAAATACTGATGACTAACAAGTGAGATAATGGGAAAGGGAGGGAGAAAGAGATGGAAGTGAAGGTGGAGAGAGAGAGAGAGAGAGAGAGTATGTTTATGGGGTGAGATAGAGAGACAAATAAGGAGATACAAAGGGAGATATAGGTATAGATGGAGGGGGGAGAAAGGGAACAAGAGAGAGACAAAGGGAGGGAGGGGGGAGGGAAAATAGATATATATGTAGAGAGAGAGTGTGTGTTTTTTTTGGGGGGGGGGGGGGGTGAGATGGAGAGACAAATAAGGAGAGATGGAGGGAGATATAGATATTGATGGAAAGAGAGAGAGAGAGGGGGGGGGGGGAGATAAGAAAAAGACACATAGAGGAAAATACAAATATTATATAATATTATATAATATTGAACATTATTAAAATAGATGAAGAGGAACTAAGGATTTTACAAAAGGTAAAAGAAGTTGGATTTAGAAAGCCATAAATATTTTGTTTTTTCACTGAAATAGATGCATTGATTTTTAAATGGTCTTAATTCTATAATCCTATTTGATTGATTGCACTTGAATACGGTGATTTAGGTATAGTTGTTGATTTCTAATCTATTTGATTACCACTCAGCCATTGATTTGAATGTAAAATGTTGATTTGTAAAACCTATTTGATTTCTTCCATAGATGCATTGATTTCAATGTAGATGTTGATTTCTAATCCTATTTGATTACTTGCACTAGATGCATTGATTTCCATGTAGATGTTGATTTCTTACTTGATGTAACTGAATGTCTGGTCTTGTGTAATTTCAAAGTAATTAGATTAATAGTATGTATTGATTTTAGTGTTTAAGTTTTTTGATTGGTATTGTGCATTGATTTATGTATTGATGATTCCAAAAAGTAAATTAAATACTTAGTTTCATCTTAAATAAAATGTTCACTTACGTAAATGTTTTTCTTCTTGAAATTGTAAACTATTTGTAATTGACTATCTTCTTATTATTCCCATTTTCCATCTTTGAACATTGTTAGTCACTTTTGCATTCAAGCAGGGTAATAGAAAACACATACCATTGAAGTTTGAGGCTTAACACTCTGCGTCAAAATGATTGACTTTGGAGAAAGCTACTATTAATATTGAGTAAGAGAGACAAGGTATGATGTTTACTACAATAGCGCAAGGTTAAAGATTTGAATGGTCTACAATTTCAAATGCCCTTTTCATATGATCCATATGAAAAGATGGCAAAACGAATATGTGTCACAATAAGAAAATGAAGAAAATAGTTTGAGATTGATCACAATGAAGACTATTTGTAATTTAATAATTCTTAACACTCATATTTTCTATTATTCAACACAATTACATTGTCATACTACACAGTCAATTTTTTATTTGTATCGTTTTTATCTTTCAAGTTATTAATAGTCTTTATTATCACAACAAATTGAGCTAACCTTTAAAATTTAAATTAAATAGCTGAGGTTAATATTATACATATTTAGCATATTCAAAACAATCATAATTATATGTTCAAAAAATTTTGTGTGACTACACATAACTAAAACGACCTATATCCATCTTAACCCCGGATCTATCAAGTACCAAGAAAGATCAAATCTCTCACAAGGTGCACACATTCCCTCATGCACACACTCAAAAAAGAGGTTTGCATCTCTAGCGATTTTGATTCCTCTTGATGCTTGATAGATCGGGGGGTTAAGATGAATCTATAAATGTTATAAACAAATGAAAAAATATCCTATAGTTAAAACATTTTTATTGGTGTTTTCTTCCAAAATAAAGGAGATGTGTAATTCCTTCCATGCTCAATATATAAATTGCATAGATCCATGTTAACTTTGAGATAATTAAGTATTAAGAGAGATCAAATTTGTCGGTACAAATCTTTCTTCAAGTTTTTAATTTTTAAAACATGTTTGCACCTCCATAGGAATTTGATCGGCCTTAATAGATCTACGTTTAAAGATGGATTTATACTAGTTTAATACAACATGATGATGATGATGAGTTAACATCTATTAAAATTGAATATGGTACATCTTGAGATTTATTGGTTAGTTTGACTGTAGAAGTAATTACTTGGAATTTTTTAAAATTTTGTTTCTATATTAAAAAAATATGAAGAGAAGTATTCCAAAATAACAATAATTATTTCATTTATATATTAAAAAAAATTTAGAGAAGTGTTTCAAAGTCGCCATAATTTTGCTAAATTAAAACATGAAAATGGTTGACTATATATATATATATATATATATATATATATATAAATTAAATTAAATTAAATTTAATTTAATTTAAGGATATACTAAGCAATTTAGAAAAAAAGAAACATCTTTAACTTTATTAGTATTTAAAAAAATAATTTAAATTTTATATTAACTATCATTATTGATAGAAAAATAATTTATATAACAAAAATAATTCAAAAATCCATAAAATGTTAAATATATAATTTACATAATAAATATTGTACATTTTATAAAATGTAAGAATTTTAAATTATATATATATATATATATATATATATATATATATATATATAAGTATTCATTGCATTACAAAACCTAAGTTTGATGAGAACCTTGTATAGCATATTCAACAGTATACGATTATTTAAAAAATCAATATCATGCTATGCAATTGACCCTTGAGCTACACCATACAATTTTAAACTGGTTCTGTCTATATATTCTCATAACAATTGTAACAACCCTTGGGTAAAACTTCTTGTAATAAAATTTAATAAAAAGTGAAATAAGACCACATGCAAGGACACTTGACACAAAGTTGAATGTTCGGCAAAATAACACCTGGTGACATCATGACATAATAATGTTTATGACTAAAGAAAAATTAGCAAAGAAACAGCTAAAGAGCTTTTAAGAAGGAAAAAAATTATTTTTGGCACATTATTTATAAAATAATGAAAATTAGGAAGAAAAAAGGAAAGGTGGTCTGAGAGTTTAACATGAGGAGAAAATGAAGGAAAAATAATGGAAAATTGAAGAAATTAGTATCATCAATAAAAAGACCCAGAAACATAATTAGTGACATACCAGGTTTGGTGCAAATTCTCTCAAAGGAGAAAGCACAAGAGGAAACAAAAGAAAGCAAGCAAATAGAAATAAAAAGAAGAAAAAACTACAAAGAAAGATAGAAATAAAAAGGAAGGAAAATGAACAAAAAATTCAACAGACTCTTAGGTAACGAGTTCGCTGTATGATTTCTAGCTAGTTTTGACATGCTTGGTACATGGTATTTGGTTCTTTATATGAATTAGCATGAATTTCTTGGGTTTCAACAATGGATAATAATCTAACCTTTCAATTTTGGATAGCCATGGTGTGATGGAATTTTCCTTAATTTGGCTGATTTCTGAATATTTTGGATGTGGGTGAGGTGGTCTGGAAAAAATTCCAGCCTGGGGATCTCTTGATTGGTAATGGAGAGGATACAGTGGCTTGAGAGTGGAGATATGAAAAATTCCTCCAAGGTAGTGGTGAATAAATTGAGCCATGTCAAGCTTGGTTTAGTTTTGTGATCTTAGCAACTGGTTTAGGTAAGATCTTGGTGTAAGAGGGTGGAGGTTGTTTAACCTTTAATCCCCTTAGTTGTTTCGTTAGTTTATCTCGGAATCACACATGTGGAATATAGCACGGAAAGTTTGATTGGATGAAAAGAATTAATCCAGCAATATGTAATTAGGGTGGAACATAGCTAGATATTTACCTATATATTTAATAAAAATCTAAATTTCTCTTACTTTTGATAAAAATGTATTGGTTATTATCTTTTAACTTTAATGACTATTCTCTTATTTATTGTATCTAATTATATCTTGGTTATAAGCATTGTTTTATAATGAATCTCTGATCCTGGATCTTTTGATGTTTTTACTTACTTAAATAAATAATATATATTGTGCAAGACCTAATTAATTGTTGAAAACTATGTTTGAAGGAAGGTGACACTTCTTGTTAAACCTAAATAAATTTTAGTTCTTATGTTAGGACTTACATTCTTGTTATGCTGAGTTCATATTCACCAAGTGTTTAATAAAAATTTAGGTCCAGTTAGGGACGGTCAAGTCAAGTCAAGTTTTAGTTTTAGTTTACAACATTGTTATTGTCAACTCTAGAAATTTAATTAGGAGTTACGGACGAGGCAGTTTCTTCTGAAAAGGTGTACAAGAGGTCAGGAGTACGACGCGCCTGGTTGAGCAAAAGGATCCCATGGAAAAAATTGGGTGGGCTGGGTGAAAGTAGGGTCACATGAAGCCCATGGCAAGGAAAAATAGGGCTCGGGTCGAGAAAAAGTGAGTTATCTTAGGGGTTGGATGAAGTTGGGTTACTCTGGGGTCCTGCTTTTAGAAATCGATGAATGTTAATTTAGTGACTCCATTTCCTTAAAATTTTGTAGGAGATTGAGTCATATCATGACAACCCTCGGCTGTGTTTACTTGGAAATCTGGTAAGTGGGTAAATGTGGGGAGAGCGATTTACGGAATGGTACAGGGTATTAGTTTCGCTCTCCTTAGGTAAGTATGATATTGTCATGGTTATATTTTCATGCATGGGGTTGTGGTATAATTGGTATGGTCAACATGATGGCATACATGCTTATTGTATTATAATGTTATTATATAGATATGATTATGATTATACATGTACATATGTAAATATGGATTGATCTGCAGGATGAGATAAGCCTCATGAACATCCTTAGGTATCAATTTTTATTTTAGTATCTATTTTGATATATAACATGGTACACTTCTTTGGAAAGAAGAGAATCCAAGATGACAAAGAAAAAAATGGTAGTGAACTATGGTTCTGTGACTCCTTAAATATGAGTTAGAAGCAAGGAGAAGAGTATATAACGGTATAGAATATACATTGAGAGCTTGTGGTAAGTCAAAAAGTTGTAGAAAGGGATAATCACAGGTTGGTTTGAAACAGAAAATAATTGAAAGGGCCTAGGAGAAGTGAGTGAGGTTATTGTCAATCCTTATGGTTTGTTAAATTTGCAAAAATAATTGGCATATAGGATCAATCAAAAGAGAAGAAAAAAGCTGGAGCCTATAGACGCATATCTTGGTTCAGATGCGAAAGTTGGATGGGGAGGATACAAGAAAAGGTGGCGGATCAATGGATATATGATCCAAAGGGTAAATTTGAATACCCTTAACTTCAGACCTTTACTTAATTTGATGCTATTAGGATTTAATTTAATTGAAAGTGTTAATGAACATAAATAAGAACAACCATATTTAGCAAGAAGAGGAACATAACAAGCATAGCAGGCAACATAAGACGTTATTCCTAACGGGGTTCTTCAAGAGGACTACATCTTCCAAGGGCCTAGAACATCCAAGATGGTGTACGTTGCTTCTACATTAAGTCTTGAAAGAAGGTATACATGGATGGTCATTTTACTCATGACCTTACGAGAAAATTCCCTCACAAGGAGTGGTTGGACCTCTCTCGGGGATGTTATTCCATTACCCAAAACTCTCATCATGGACTCTGGTATGAAAATAACTCACACAAAATGACTATGGAGGTATCCATGTGCTTTCAGGGATCTCAAACATAATACAAATCCATGATAGAAAGTACATCTCCACATCAAAACAAAACAAGATCCCATCTGCAAGAAAAAAGAAAAACTGTCAATGAGATATGTACCAACACAATCACATCTTAGAGACAAAAAAAATAATTGGAATTAACTCATCACTGTTATCTGTTGAAAGATGATTGGAAAAATGGTGCTCTGTTTCACTAGATACGGAAATCACCATCAATCATCGTCGAGGGGTGTGAAATCAACTACTCTGTGACGATACGACACCGCAACTCCACTTTGAGCAGTGAAAAATATAGTGAGATATGAAAAAATCTAAAAATGCTTCGCATCAGAATCGTGTCCAGTAGTGAAAAAATGACATAAATTTTAATCCCCATTTGGACACTATCAAAATTCGTCCTCTGAGGATGAGCTGAATCAAGGTTCCACCTTGCCTCTTTTCACGCTCATCATTCCTTAAATTAATTACAATTTGTCGGGAGACTCCACTCTCCATACTCGGTGGCTGTGGCGACTAACCTGAGAATGTGGGGTTTATATTAGAAAATCGGTGAGAGTTCAATGAACCAGGCATTTGGTTGGAGATCAGAATTTTAGAGGGAGGGGGTTGATCGGGTCAACCACCCCCCTCCATAAAACAGTTGTTTTTTAAAAAGCTGCGCATTTTCTTTTTTAAATTTTTGTCATTTTTTAATGCCAAATATGGGAGGGGGGGGCCCTTCGGGCGGCCCCCCCAACTCTCTGCGGTACATATTTATGGTATATAGTGGGGTTATGTTGGATTGTTGCTGGTGTCTCCTGCTCGGGGGTCAGCCACGTGGTCAGGCGAGTTTGACCCCCATCGGCACCGAAATGATATGTTATATATATATATATATATATATATATATATATTTCGTGAGTGATGTGGGGGTCCAGCGTGGTTCATGGCTCATCAGCCCTTAAAAATAATTTGTGTTTTTTAACATTGGTTGAGTGGCGTGATTGGTGGCCCCGCCACCTTTTTTTATTTTTATTTTTCATGTGATTACTACCGAAAAATTTCTACAAATTTACATTATGGATCACAGAAGCTTAGATTCCAACCTTTTTTTATATTTAATTTATTTTTTTTAAACAAAATATTTATTTTTAAAATATTACGATTTTAGGCGATTTCGGGTCTTTTTTAAGGGCTACAATTTTCTGGCTGGCCGGACGCCTGGCTCCGATGGCAGTTTGTGAGAGTATCCCTTCCTTAAGCCTACAGTGTAAGTCAACCCAAAACTTTGACCACTTCTAACTTCTCTATACGGACTTGGGAATTGCAAATTATTTGTACACGTCGTGTAAATAGGAAAGACGAGATCTTCAACACAGACCTAGTTTGAGCAATATGAACACTGATTTTTGAGCTTCCTTGGCCTCTTTGTCCTTTGTGTGCCTTTGGAGACCACTTGGATCAATCTCCCAACGAGGAGTTTTGGTCTATCCAAAAGCATCTAATAAAAATTTTAATTTTGCAACACACTCTTCTTTCCCTGAGGTGTCTTGAAAATTCACCCTTCCTTCTCCTTCAGCCATGTCCTTTAGAGCCATAAGTGATGAATTGACACATGCCTTTGCAAACCTATAGTACCAATCCCTTACAAAATTACATGCTCCAAATTACAACAATGTAGGCCAAAACATTTCCCATACTTGCCACGAGAGTTTATAACATGTGCCTAGGTGGTCTCAAGCTACATCAAAATAGAGTACACCGAAGCTATCATTACAGATAGAACATCATTATGCAACACCGATGTGATGGAAAACATCATCACTTTTACATGAAAGAAATGCATCATAAACATAAAACAAGGTGAAAAGGTAACTCTCATTGTTGGCAAAAGTGATGGAAAAACATCTCCTTTTAGTTAAAAAAATGTAACATATGGGATTTACAAAAATAAGGCACAGCAAGCTAACACATCTAGAAAAACAATCTAGAAGAAACCATCTCTCACACTTATCAAAGTGAGTGAGTCAATCACAGCAGGAGATTTTCTTGTCGATCAACTCTTCATTTGGTTCACTGTAAGGCGCTTTGTCTTAAGGCATTCTTGGAAGTGGAGTCTCCGGCCATTGGATCTTTGATGACCATAGGTGCCAATGGGTGCAAAAGGTATTTTTCTCCCAAACTGTTTAACCGGTTTATTTTATAACGCTGGAGGGGGGAGGATTTTCACGCCTCATCCTCCTTTGTCTTGTCATCTTTTTCTAACGAGCCCACATGGTATGTAAACCACAAAAAATAGAGACGCTTTTTTTCGATAGCCTTGATTTGTTGTGGTTTTGTCAACATTATAATCAAAATGCACTCTAGAATAATAAGTTCTTATTATACCTTCTCTGGTGATCTCTGTGAGATCATCGTGATGGAAGCTACTTCTCGGCTCTCTTTGCAACATGCATTACCATGGAATGATGGCGAAGTGTCCCCATCATTCCTCTTCCCTGGAGAGTTCATCAGCATGTCTATTTTCCCTTGATGTCATCGAATATCCTTCTTCGATGTACCCCAAACACACTGCATAGCGAGGTGTTGCTGACCTCGATGTTTTGGGTTATGCCTTGGCCACGAATGCAAGTCCTCCTCCTTCCCCATCTTCGTGAGGAGTCCTCATGCGGTTCACCCAATGGGTGTCTCTACACTTCAGCAGGGAAAGCGTGATATCATGTGAGAAACCGAAGAGAAATCAACACTGTTACCTTAGTTGTCGATTGTGAAAAGAGGTGAAGAGAGCTTCTCTAAGCCTTCAACCAAGTGTCCCTTTCTCCAAAATACATCACCGGAGTGTGGTGAAGAAATTTGCATTCCTTTGCTTCTCCTCCTTCTCTTCCTATGGGAGTGCCTTCAATGCATCTCAGTCTGCTTCAAGACTTTTGTTGCATTTGCCTTAAATTCATATGCCTCTGTGGTAGCTGCCAGTATGACTTCTATTCGATGTTTGTATATTCTCTTCATATGAATTTCTCTCTGCGGCTTGTTTCATAATCCTTGTAAAAACATGTTTGATTTCTCAAAAAACACGAGCATGGTCGACATGTCCTTTAAATTCTTTCATGACTCCCACTCAGCCAGACATTAAATAGTTCCGCCTACGGTCCAATAGAAAGTAAAGAAGACACTTTGATACCACTTGATCCCGAGGTAAATTTGATGCATGTGGCAAGACCTTTTACTTGATTTGATGTGTTAGGATTACAATTTAATTAAGTGTTAATGAACATAAATTAACAACTACATGGCCCCAGCAAAAAGAAGGCTTATAACAAGCATGAGCAACATAAGACATTGATAATGGAGTTCGTCCAGGGAGGATTACATCTCCCAAGACTGGCAGGCCTCAATATGGTAGCAGGCCATTTGCATTAAGTATTTGTAAAGAAAGATATTACTGTGGATGGTGTTTATCTTTTTCACAAGGAAAACTCCCTCACAAGGAGTGGCTGAACCTCTCTGTGAGATGTTCCATTACACGAACTCTCATCCATAAAAAAGGACTCCTATCGGTATGACAATAACTCACATATAATGACTATAAGTATCCACTTAACATGGAAAACAAAGGAATCTCAAACAACCATGCATGAAAATGATATCCGCCAACATGGAATCCAAAGGGATCTCAAACATAATAAATCTACTTGATAGAAAGTACATTTCACATTAAAAAAACAAGATCCCATCAAAACGTAATGAAAAGGTCATGCAACACCATTCATCTTAGAAGACTAAAAGACAAAAAGCCACATGAAATCAACTCATCATATACTCACGCTGAATATCATGAAGAATGAGCTTCTCTGTTGGATCTGTGAAATCACCATCAATATCGTGGCGTCGAAAGGTGTGGAAATCGACTCCTCGATGGTTAATATCTACAACTCCACTGGCCAAAAAATATAAAGCCTAGGATGACAAATCTTAAGATGTATGAGATTAGTGGCGTACAGTGGTGAAAAAAAGCCAACATAAATTTTGTCATTTAATTGTCAAAATTTTCACTCTGAAAATTGGGCTCAATCAAGGTTCCCTGCCCTGTTTTCCACCGCTCATGGTTCCTGTAATAAAGTACAAATTAATATTAGACTGCGTGCTCCATCCTCACTTTAACGGGCGTATGGTGAGAAGGGTTTATATTAAAAAATCTAGTCATTCAATGAATCACGGTGCATTTGGTTGGAGATCAGAATTTGGGGATGACGTTGGGTGGTCAAACCACCCTCATAAAAACCGGAAGTTTTTTTAAAAAACGCACATTTTCTTTAAAGCCCGTCGCATTTTTTAATGTAAAATATATGGGGGAGGGGGGGGGCGTGGGCGACTGATCTAGCGGCCACTAACACCTATGGAACACATATTTATGGTATATGGTGGGGTTATGTTGGATTGTTGGTGGTGCCGCGCTTGGGGTCAGCCCGTGGTCGGGTGAGTTTGACCCTCGGTGACACCAGAATGATATGTTTTATATTAAACATATATATGCTATGTTGACGTGGGTGATGTGGGGGGTACGGTGAGGTTCATGGCCATCGCGCTAAAAAATAATTTGTGTATTTTTAACATTGGTCGGGTGGTGGGATTGTTGGCCTGCTTCTGCCTTTTTTATATTTAATTTGTTTTTAAACAAAAAATATATATTTTTAAAATAATAGTCTGATTTTAGTTGTAAGAATTGCTTTTTTAAAGAATAAATTTTCTTGGAAGTTGGTTGAAATCCGATGGCTTGGGATTTCGGTAAAGTCACATGCCTACCTTAAACTTGTCCGAGTCACCAAATTGTTAAAACTTTGACGCTCTAATTTCCCCATTTGGACTCAAAATTGATGTCGTCTATGATATTAGAATCGGAAAGATGAGATATTCAACACACAGACCTAGTTCGAGAGCAATCCAAACACTTTGATTTTTTGAGCTTCCCTCAACCCTCTTTATCTATGTGTGTGTCTCTAAGAACCACAGATCAATATACACGACTTAAAGAGGATGGTATGTATGGGCATCATTCTGGTTGCTCTTTAAGAAGGCATCATTATAGTCATCATCATCATCATATGGAGGAGAGATTATGTTACGAATAATTCAAGAAAGTCTTGACACTCCACTACATTTGATGGAGAGATGAAGATGCGGGGTTTCTTGGAATGAATAAATATGAAGATATCTAGTGGTAAGATATGAAAGAATATCAAAGGGGAATTTGGGAGGAAAGAGTTGATTTGGGATGATTTCGAGACGATATTCAATACATATTCGAGAGGTAGTGATGACATAACTAAGGGTTTATGAGCTACGGATGGGTTCTATGACAAATGATAGGTATGCTTGATTCTTGGAGCTAATGAGGTACCATATGCCATATCTCAAGAGGAAAAACTGGATGGAAGATTCATCAATGGATTACCAACAACATATAGATAATAGATTGATTTTGATGATCCTAGGTCATTAGAAAGAGCTCCATAAATTGAAGCATTTTACAGTCGAAAAGAAAAAATTCAACCTAAATAACGACGAGCGGAATATGAAAAAGTAAAAGTAAAACAGAGAATACCTCAAGATGTGGGTAGAAAAATGTTTCTGTTACAAAGGGGTTCAATGCGATTGTGAAAGGGACATGGGTACATAACACAGAAGCAACAAACTAGGGTGATGGTAGAACCCCATTGTGGTGTTGGATATGTTGAAAATATCAATATGAAGGATTTTCCATTGTGCAGAGAGTAAACACTCATATCCTAGTGTATAAGGGTGTAAAAATTTTGGATGTTGAGTAATAACATTCCTCGGGTTATAGGTTATGGGAAACGTAAGCGAGCGAGATCACCAGTCTATCATTGAAATGGACGGTATTACTTGTGATCAAGTTATTTATATTTTGAATGATCCTCGATCCAGTGGTTATTTAATGTGGCTTTGAATGGATACACGTGTGGCTTGAAAAATACAGTGCATCTGAAGTCTTGGTTGGTATAGTTGGCTAAAGGTACGAAAGAAGACTTTTATACTTTCACTTTTATATAAATCACATTTTTGTATAAAAATATTACTATTTTTAATTCTATTAGGTAACTATTTTGTTTGACTAAGTGGTGAATATGACCATGGCATGTGTTTATGTGTATTATACACAATTACTTCTTTTCACTTATTAGAATCTATTGGTACTGTTTAGTGTTCCGGACCACTTGTTTGTTATCAAATAGTGATTTTGTAGATCACTCAAATACGAATATGTCAATAAGCAAATTTGGAAGTGGCTTTGGATAATCTAGTAATCCTTTCATAACTTTCACATTTATTTTGTTCTTGTGATCATCAACGTGGGTACGAAGGTGAAAAATAACCATGTCTTGTTCCTTACCCCTTTGGGCCATTACAATCAAATATATTGTTTTGCTATTTAAGATATAAATAAAATTATAAATATTCAAATGACAAAACAAAGGAAAAAATATACATTCTACCTTAAATAGGTGACTCATTTCCAAACTACTAAGTTAATACCTTTTTTTCCCATTTTAGATTGAATATAGATTTGTTTACATGTATAAATTAAAATCTTTTTTGGCAAGGAATGTGTTCAAGAATTACGTGTGAAAATTAGGCTTAAACAATAAAATTTAAAGAAAACAAACATAAGAAGGAGAAGCAATTAACATCCTTTTAAAAACCCCTGGTATTCTGGGGTTTATCTGGGAGGGTCTACGTCACAAGGCCACGCTCAAAGTCAGGGACGCTACTACATTAGTGGTAGCAAAAAATGAAAGTACAAATATTAAATGAAGTACACACCATGCCTCATGTAGCCAAGAGTGCTGAAAATTTGAGATCTCTAATGAAGAAACGGACTGTGCTGTTGGATTCCATAAGACATAGAGAGGTGAAAAGTCATATCGGTACGTGCGTTGTGCAGCAAAATATGACACACAACTCTGCAGAAATACCTGTAGCTCAGATCATGGTTCCACCCCCTCCTACCATGCTCATGGTTTGGCCTCCTCATACTTCGTTCCCCACTCTTGACTTGCTTCCATTGCCTTAAAAATGAATAGTTTATATAAGTGAAAAGTAGCAAGCTTACAAAAAGGTCGTTGGGTGAATTAGTTAAGATCATGTATTGGGGGGGGGTGGTCGAGCCCGCCCCCCTCCTTTGAGGTTGTTCAGCTGTTTTGCCACAACCACATTCCTTTTAAAACCCCATCACTGTGCAACAAACAAAAGGGTATGTTGGAGGGTGGAATGCTGGGTACGGTGGCCGCCCATGGTCCCAGCAACCCCGTTCAAGGTGGTGGGTCGGTCAAGGCCATAAACCTATGTTGTGCTGTGGTGCGACCTTATTACGTAAACCCGAAATGTGAGGTGGCGGGATCACTGTTGCTAACATATAATAATATTATTATTATAGGACAGAAGTGGGGGTGGCGGGGTCTGTGCTCCTGGCTTTATTATTTTATTTTATTTTTTATATAACTAAACACGCATTTTAAAAATCACGAAAAATAATGACCAAAAGGTCATTTAAGGAAATACAAATTTATATGAATTTAAAACAGGAGGATCTAAATGGCTAGAAAAAGGTAAAAATTTCACTTTCTACTAGCTGCCAAGTCACTGGGGTCAACCTCAAGCTTTGACCTCTAACTCCTCCATATAAACTTGAGTCAGGGATGATACGTCATTGGAATCGGAAAGATGAGATGTTTAACTTGACACTAGGTTTTAAATACGACACCTTTATTTTTGGGAGGCTGTGCTTAGCCACTTGTGCTTGGTTTTATTCAATCCACTGGGATAATTCACTCACTGTGAGAAGCTTTTGGACCCAAAAAACGTCATGGCTCAAACACGCTGTTAAATCCTCACCATGAAAAAAACTCGTACATAATTTGAAATCAATCACACAACTCAAATGACTCAAAAACCTCTTTTAAGGGGTTTATAGCACGCAAACAATCAGGGATTATAAAAAACAATCATTATCATCTACTCATAAGAAGGAACCCAAAAATCATCCTTTGTGTTTGGTGACAAACACTGTGTCATGTTTACATTTACTAAAGGAGAAACCATCTTTTTTAATAAGGTAAATACGATTCATCTTACTGTGGAAGGTTCTGTCAGAATAGCTTAAGGACAGAATACGCGTATGGATATGCTTTGGTGCAGCGATAGCTAGAGCATACTGAGTTTCTGTGGTTCTGTCTTGTTGTGATGATTCTTCCTCCTCATAATTCATAACAAATCATGGAATGCCTGCTCTTAATATTGCCCAGAGAAGTGCCCATAGAATCCTCACCCTTGGCAAAGGGTGTGATGCTCTCATCATGTGATTCATTGATGGGTCATTGTGGCTGTTTTGGGCTTCTACCACTGCTTCCTGTTGTGTCAGGTCACTGCAACCATGACCAATTTCTCGACTTAGATGGGTTTATAGTCTTGGCCATTGATATTTGAAATGCTATTGATACCCTATCTTCATACAGTGATTTGAACAGAGTCTTTGTAGTATGTTTTTAAAGAAAAGTAGCAGAAGTTACTGTGGCAAAGAAATGTGAAAATTAGAAGGGTTGATTTTACCTCGGAAGTTGGTTGTCTCATAACTTTCAAGGCCTCATCACCCAACATGCTTGTATAATGTGTTTGTTTTCTTCCTTTGCTTCTGTAGGAACCTTTGCAGCTCAATATTTTCTGTGGATGCTGTTGTAGTTATAATCTTCCAGTTCCGGAGAACTACTGCTGTAAGTGTCCTTTCATCTTTGGTACCAATGTCATTGATATTTTTTGTTTCATCGCCTGAATGAGAACCCAAGTCTGGGTCCTTCTTGCTACAATCCCAAAAGGCTGCTTCATTTATAAGCAAATTGGACCCCGAGTCCAGTCCTGCCTCGTGCAAATCTTTTAGCGCATTTCATCTTCCTCGCATTCGGTCCTCGATTTCTTGTATGGTGGTGGTGTTTTTCTGCCCCACTTTGTCATTTATCACCATAGGAAGGTCTCAACTACGACTACGATTCTGACCATTTGCCCCATCATAACCACTGCTACAATGTGTGAAGAAAGGGATTTTCTCCCTTCTTTTTGGCTGTAGTAGTCCTTGCAGGGTGGTCTCACTTTGTTCATGTGTTCCCCTGCTTTCTATGTGCATGTAGCCTTTATGGCCTCATTAGTGGTGGGAAGGGTGAAACAATAATAATAAATATGTTATTACTAATTGTCAGAACCAATATACTTGAATTTTCACTTAGATGAAATCTAATAGAAATACTTAAAACTTAATACTTGTTTTCTAATTCCTCGGTAATGATTTTTCACATTTTTCCTTCTAACTTGCCTTGGAAGTATTTGGCACTTCATTGAGATTTTTTTGCTTATAACGCAAAGGAACAGAATTGACCTTTAAATTACAGCAATAGGGGCCAAAGCCATGATGAAAGAAAGTTTACTAATTAATATTTGCCTTGAAGTTTTCTCCCACAGGATAGAACGTGATTATGAGCATTTAATCAAGAAGAAAGTACGGTGGATCTTTGTCTCGTCCTCCATGATCCGTTGAATCTAGGCAGGCTTTCAAGTTTGCCTAATCTAGTTATTGAAATTTCTGCGTTACTTTCACTATACATGGGTGAATCCAAATTTTACATCTAACCTAAAGAAAAGGTTTATTGTTTGCATTCACAATTCCTACCTGATGATGGTGAGAAGAGGAGGAGGAACTTTCACTCAGAGGAGAAGAGAGGTGGATCTCTTCATTGTCCTACATACTGAACCTTGTCCTTAGAAGAATTCTCCCTACTTTCTCTAGTTTCTCAGAATCTAGAAAAAATTTCTCTGTTCTTGATGCAGCATGGTGTAGAAAGTTAACACGGTTGGGTTATTCCTCATTTCAAACAGCTTGTCATCCATGTTCCTTCTCGATGTGCATGTGTGTCTGTTTTAGGATCAAAGAACTTAGTGTCCACTTATGTACATATCTGTCTTGTGAGAATACCAAACGTAATTCATCTACACAAACACATAAATTTGCTCAGTCCAAAATGTTTGTGAGATGTGCCAAAAATAATTACATGTGCAAGAAATTAAGCTTAAATAAACTTTAAAAGGCATAAACGTAAGAGAAGAAATTAACATCATGCAAGAAGAACACATAATTGATACTAAAGGAAGTTCGTCCGGGAGGACTACATCTATGGAGTCCCTACGAACACACATAAAAGTAGGGCCCTCTTTCATTGGGGCAATAATAAAAAATGAAAATGTAATAAATACTGGTATACCCTTATACCTCCATATTTGAAAACACCCGAAAATTAGAGTCTCTAATGAAGAAATGGATAGCACCATTGGTTTAGTAGGTGTGAGAGAGTGCATAATCCATATACAAAAATTTTCTGAATACGACAAAGTGAAAATGTGACCCCCTCACAAATGGCTCGGATCATGGATTACTTCTCTGCTAGCAACTCATGGTGCATGCATCTGCATGCTTGGCTGCCCGCTCACAGCCATAACAAGATTTTTCCCAAGTAATGATTTATATAAGTGAAGGTGGTGGACTTCCCAAAAAGTCATTAGGCGAATGGTTAAGATGCCATGTATTGGGGGGAGGTGGTCGGTGCCGTCAAGCACGCCCCCTCCTTTTATAGAGTGAACGTTGTTTTATAAGCCCACACATTTTTTAAAAAACCCATAAATGTCATTTAAGGAGAAAAAGGGTATATTGGGTGGGGGGGGGGGTAGCCACGTTGGGCGGCCTGTGTTCCGTTGGGCTACGTTGCAAAGTGTAGTTGGGTCAGCGGTGGGGTTAACAACCACATACCATGTGCATATATTTTATTGGCCTTATTTGTGAGATAAGGAATGTGTGCAGAAATTAGCGGGGTCTGTGTGTATTATATAATAATATTTATTGTTGTATTTAGACCCGATGGGTTGGGGGTCCGTGACACACCAACAATATTTATTTTTATTTTATATAAATAATTTTTTATTTTTTAAAATCCCAAAAATAGGCCCGAAGGAGTCATTTTAAGAGCAAAAATTTTCAGTACGGCTAGAATACGAGTAGCGAGAAAAATTGATGCCGCTCATGTTTATAAAGTCACCAAGTCAGCTTATAAACTTTGACTACTCTCACTTGTCCTAAAATCAAAATTAACGGTCATCGTCTGTGATGGAATTAAATACGAGATAATTTAACATGAAACTAAGTTTTCACATTCTTTGATTTTGAGCCTTTTATGCTTAGCCTTGTTCTTGGAACTGTTAATCACATGGATCATTCTGTCTAACTGAGAAGCTTTTGGACCCACAACGTGTACCCTTTCAAAAACCACTCTTTCAATCTCTTGTGCAAAACTAGTGTTGCAATCATGCACACCACACAGCTCAACAACCCACTCATGCCCGAGTTTGTAGCACACTCATGGTCCAAGGTTACATGAAAAAAAAAACAATCGTACCTCAGCTACTCATAAGGAAAAGGCCAAAACATCATTCGTTTAGTTTGAGTATGATGGAAGCTCACGCCATCACGTTTACATTGCAATGTATGATTTGAAAATGTGTACATCTTGCAAAGACCCTAAAAGAACCATCTTTTATAGCAAGGTAAATAGGTTCATCCCCTTCCTTGGAGGATTTACATGTGGAATAGCTTAAGAGGGTAGAACTTTGTATGGATGCTCTTTAGTTACGACTTGTTGTGTCTAGAACTTTGGTAGTTCCTCTTGGTTGTAGTGATTCTTCACTCCTCCATACCTTCAGCGTAAATCGCAATCCTCCTCCCAATGTGCATAAAGAGAACATGAATCCTCCTCTCGTTGTGGTGAGAGTGCTCTCATCATCGATTGTTGGTGTGTTTAGCTGTTTTTGGAGCTTTCTGCAACTACACGGTGTATCCCCGAGTCCTGTGTGTGAAAAATTCTCACCACAAACTTTGATGCAGTTTCGTTGTTTGGCATTAAATCATGACCCCTTTCAGCAAATACTACATCTGCCAATGGGATGGACACAGCCCTGTGTATATTTCAAAAACAATGAATTCTCATCATAAAAAAGTGTGAAAAGATTCTTTTATAAATGATGGATTTATATACTAGGCATTTTAGGCGTCATCCTTGTCTTCATAATGATGTGACAACATATTCCATGTGGCTGTGCTGGGAGCAACTATTAGCTCGTGTTCTTAGCAGGATGCTGTGGTTAATATCTTCAAGTTCTTAAATTTATCATTACTCTTCATCTTACAGGCTAATGTTTGTTCATATTTTATTCACTGTGGACAGGAGCCAAGTCCCTTAGGTCCTTCATAATCCCAAAGGTTGCCAGCGCTAGGCCTCATCATGGGAATGTCAGACCACTGTCATCAGTTAGTGTTCTCATTTAAATCTGTGTTCTTCCTGACCTTTTCATCTTCCATGGTTAGAATGTAGTTTTTGTTGTATGGTAGTGGGGGTCTGCAACACTTCCCCTTTTTTCATTCTCTAGGAGGTCTCAACTTAGAATTAAAGCTTCTGACAATTTTCTTTATGTACCTATTTTATAATTTGTGCCATAGAAGGCTTTGCTCCCCCCTTCTTTTCTGAATCTGGGCTTATATTTGGGTGGTCACTTTATTTTGTACATTCCCCACTGTTCTATGTGCATAGCTTGCAACACTCATGGGTAAGTGGAAACAAAAACAATAATGGATGTCTTCTTCAGTATATGAGAGACAATATTACTTGGTTACCACTTGAGTGAATCCTAATGAAGAAATCACCAAACTTGTTGTTGTTTTCTAATTTCCTAGGTAAATATTTGCACATTTTTTCCCCTTTACCTTACAAAGTCAGCACTCCATCCAGGCTTTTTTCTGTGTTAAAGTTAAATTGATCTTTAAGTACAACAATGAAAATTTAAGCCATAAAAGTGAGTTACAGAGTCTGTTACCTTTGAGTTTGTCTCCCACAGGACTGAGAGCGGTGCCCGTCGGTAAGAAGAAACCAGATTGGATATTTATTAATATCCATCAAACTTAAGAATCTTGGCAAATGAACCTTAAGCTTGCCTAATCCCGATTGTTAATTTCAACACACAGCCATTCTTATTATAAGAGGGTGAATCAAATTTGACATCTAAAATTAAAAAGGTTTATTAACTATGGTTCCTATGATGGAAATGGTGAGAAGGAAGGAGGAACTTTCACTAGGCTGGAGAGAAAGAGGTGTGGATCTCCTCAGAAATTTCATCCATGCTGCAGACATGTTGAACCATTCCCCCTACTTTCTCTGGACTTCTCAGAATAGAAAAATTTCTCAACAGTACCTTGCATGGTGTAGAAAGGTCTTAATGAATTGAGCTGCTATCTGTTTTAGAACATCATCATCCATGTTCCTTCTTAGATATTTCGTCCCATTTTTGGGATCAAAATACCTTAGTGTCCCTTTGCCTCTTAACATTTGTCTCTAAGTTATCCTTTAAGAATGTGGTCACATCTACAAAACACCTACTACGATACCACTTAAATTCCAAAATCTTTTTTATTGAGATACTGTTAAAAATTACACATGTGAAAATTAAAACTAAACAAAAAACTTTAAAAAACTGCTTATAGAAGAAAGCAATTAACATCATGCCAAAGAAAAACATAATTGGTATTGGGTTAATAAGAGGGACTATGTCTTTGAGCCTGTCAAAGGTAGAAACCACTTTCGTGGTGGCAACAAAAATGTAGAAATTACAAATAATAAATAAAGATGCATATGCCTCCATGGGCTGAAAGTGCCCAGAGGTGGAGATCACTTTGGTGAGGTAAGACAACATAAATTTAAGTTCTACAGCAAGTAAAGAGGTTCATAATCCATAAAAATTTCTTGTCTGACAAAGTGAAAGATACCGACCTCTCTAAAATGGCAGGATGAGACTTACACCTCCCCCCCAATGCTCATGGTTATTAGTGCACATGCCCCTGCTCACCTTTGTGACACACTTAAATAATTTGGTTTATAAGTGAAGGTGGTGGGCCCAAAAGTCGTTGGGAGGGTGGTTAAGATCATGTGTTGGGGGAGGGGGGGGGTGATCAATCGAGCACTCCCCCTCTTTATAGGGTACGAATGTTGTTTTATAGGCAAGACATTGTTTTTAAACGCCGTCCTTGCGTTGCGAGAAGGGGTATGTTCGGGAGGGCGATTCGAGAGTCCCGCATTCGGGCGAAAACCACTTCCTCGATCCCCGCTGGCTCCATTGCGGTGTGGTGGGTTCGGTGGGGTTGTAACCCCTGCCTGTACATATATATGGTGCAGCCGCGCGGTACATAGGGGCCGAGGAATGTGGGGGTGGCGGGTGCTGGCCGCAAACCCCCTTGCGCGGGATTTGTTTTTATATCGGACTGTTCGGTGGGGTGGCGAGATCGTAGCTCGCCCTCCCAGCTTTAATATATATATATATATATATATATATATATATATATATATATATATATATATATATATATATATATATATATATATATATATATATATATATATATATATATATATATATATATGTGCGGGCAGAATTTTCCAGTGTGAAAAATAGGCCTAGTGAATGGGCAGGAGGCCATAAGGTGGCATAATGACGGGAATCAGGAGTAACCGAGAAAAAGGTCAAATGCACCATCAGCTTGCCAGTACCAGTCAACCCTCAGCGCTGAATTCTCTGTCTCATATGAACAAGATTGGTGTCATATGCGCTGTTGGAATCGAAAGGAACCGAATGTTTAGCAGCACTACGGTTTGCCACATTCAAGCACTTTGATTTTGAGCCTTTGTGCTCGCTTACTTGTGCTTGGACTTGTTCAATCCACATGGATCTAGCATAATGCTAAGTAGTTTTAAATGAGGTGAAAAAAATGGAAAATGATAAATAATAAAGGATAGGTTTTGTGGGGATAAGGAGAGGAAAATTTTAAAAATTTTGTTAATAATAGGATAACCATCGGGTTGAGGAGAGGGTTAATTAGGACATCAGACCTCCTTTGCAGATCTTAGGTCTAACTTGTTAGATAGAATCATCATAGGGGCAAACATTGTCATTGTTGTTTGTTTAAAAGAATTAAAGTTCAATACATGATGGGCTACCACCACTGAGATAGTGAAGCTTCTTTGGTTTGTGATATATGTGAGGAAAGAATAAATAAAAGGAAATTGGTGCAGAGGGTTACAAAAAAATGCGTACACTAAAAATTGAGAATAATTTAAAGAACAAAAGGAAATGAGATTAGAAACACACAGAGGCACATTTTAAGGCTTTAAATCTTACATATCATAGCTTCATCTTCCAGCAACATGACATAAATAAATAAACATATATTGAGTTCCATAGGCTACAATTACCAAATTTCTAGAGAAAAAGCTTAAATATGAAAATGATACGAGGCAAAGACATATACGCTATCAATTCTTGGATTCACAAAAGTTTCTTCATTATTTAGAACAACATACATATCATTTACCTAAAAACTGCAAAACTTGAAATATTAACCTACAGATAAGAAGTAAATACATGAAATAGGTTCTCCTTCCCTTTTATAGAAATTCACAAGAAAAATAGTTACAAAACCTAGTGTGACAATTATAAACTAATCAATTGTATGAGCATGTAGAAAATGGCTAATAATTGCATAACAACTTGGTTCTTTCTTGAAAATAAAATATTTACAATATTTCCAAAATGGTAGAATATATGATTTCAAATCGAAGGGATCTTCAATACTGCTTGCTTGATCCTTTAAGTGGACACATGCTCCAATATCATATTTTCATTATTATTAAGTTCTGAAAGTATACTGTCGATGGCGAGCAGGCAGCAGTTTATATAATTTGCTAAATATAGCCTCCTACAATGGTGGTAGAATTAACAGGTGGAGATATTGGTAAGTTATTTCAAAAAACCAACCAATTTAACGCGGGGTTTGACCGAAGGTAAGTGACCGAGATCAATTTTTCTCGGTTAAAAATTTAACCTCTCTAGTAATTAGAACCCCGATTCAAGGTGTTCTAAACAAGCTCTCCCACATCGGTCAAAGAATATTTTGGATGGTAAAATTCGATTCGATTCAAGGAATCATTAGTAGATTCACACGGGGAATTTGACGTATACGCATAATTGGTGAGGTGCTGTAGATTGTATCTGGATAACCATCCCTTAAGGATAATTAGTTTATGCATTTGAATCAATTTTTAGAAGATCAAATTTCTTCCTAAAGAAAATGTCTTTCCATTCTTGTTCATTAAGGACATTCTTATCTTCATCAAAAAATGAAATCATTTCCACTAAGCCACGATCGAGCATTTCTGACTTGAGTTCTTCCTTAATCAAGTTCAAGTTCTCATGAAGACAATCGTTGCTACCTATGTATGCATACATTCAAGTCATAGGCCTCTTGTGAAATCCTTGATTGATGTTCCCCCTACAATTTCTTTCTTATGAGGGGATTCTCGAAGTTGTTTATCATTAGCATTAATCTCTTACGTATCACGAATTTCAAGGATTCGAATTACTTTTCGTTTCGATTGCAATCTCCCTTTGATCTAGTTGGGCTTTCTTCCAACAACCCACACATTGCTCCTCCACTTATTAATGAGTGCATGTTCCGGGGAGGGGAAATATTCTCATCCTTTTCACTTATCAATTATTGAACTTCATGGCTTTGTCCATGGTGGCAGCTTGTAGACATGTGAGCGAGTTAATTTCCAAGTTCCTTGGCAGGGGTAAGGTTAGTACTGCTTCCAGAGGGACTTAAAAGGGGAGAAAATTATGATATTTCATGAGACTAAGGCACAGAATCATCTATCTTTCTCTTCTTATCCCTATTCACCACTACCTTGTGCACATGGTTGTAAAAAATATCTAGTGGGGGAATCTCTTCAATATTCAAGAGGATATACGGTAAGTTAGTGGATAATCTCTACTTTCGGCCGAGGGTAAGCCAATAATTGTATTATCGATTTGTGGATTTCTACAAGCATTGATGTGTTGTTGAGAAAGGTGGTATGGAAGAGTTTCTTTTATTTGGAAAACAATTTCTCCCTCTAGCCTCTTTCACCGCCACCTTTCTTAGATTTCTTTAGGGTTTTGATCAAGCCAAGTCATAATATTCCTAATCCATGTTTTGGGTATACCTCTGTATTATTCTGTCACTCAGAATTACGAAGAACTAATTTGTTGCGACTTGTTATTTTGGAGGAGGGACCAGCAGTGAGATGAAATCCCTTATTTAAACGAATGCTATGGCATCCTTTAAAGATATTTTCATTATAGAGGAGGTTGGAACAATTCTAGTTCTAGGGAGGGGGGTGCGATCTTGCATATTTGAAGGTGAGGAATTGTTCTCGCTCTGAGCAAGTAACTCCTTATTCACCACTTTTCAAAATTGAATCATAGGAAGGAGGCACTTCGACGAACAGAGTCATAAAAATTGTTTTCTTTGTGGGAGGAACCTCCTGACACTGAGTTCAAGGCTATTTTGTTTTCTACTCCGTTTGGGTCCCTTAGAGCCCCTGTGGGAATGTTTTCCAACTTCAATATGTCAGTAGGATTGATTCCTTTTTGACCCATAATTTGAAGTAGAATGTTCAAAGGTAGGGGGAATTGAAGGCCACACCTTCTTGTTGGAATCTTTTAAAGTTTGGTAATCTATGGTCAATTGTTTGATATGTCACAGCACTGAGTGTCTGGGACCATAGTGGAAAGACATGTGGGGGTGCATGGATACCTAAGACTCTAATGTGGGTACGAATGAATCTCAACCAAATGATTCGTAATCCTTCTAAGGTCATCCATGGTTTCTTGAGAAATTCTGAGGGCTTTGTTCCAAATATGATTTAAGTAGAATGGGACCATGAGTTTGTCACAATTTGATAGAAATGACCACGATAATTGGTCTCCTAGAGGACATCATGAGTAAATGTGAATTGGTGCTAAATTAAATGGTCCACTTCCATCCCTTGGATGAAAAATCAAGGAACAGAGTCCATTACATATACCAACTTATATAAAACAAAGGGATTTTGTTCTCTAAAGACATTACGGGGAAAGACGACTGCTGATGTGTTTGGATAGATTATTGGATAATATAGTGTCCCAATTGAAGATGTATCCCTTAGAAGCCTCGTTAATCATAGAATCCAATCGTCGAGAGAATTTACAAACATTTTGGAATGCATGTCTTGTGAGAGCACTAATTGGATGTATGACTAAAAAGAGCTAGTGAATATCTTTGTGTGCCACCATCTTGCTTCACTGCTTATTTGATCTGCTCTCCAGGTATTTAATGGTCAACAAGATCCTCATGCTTTTACAAAATTACTCACATAATTTTTTCCATAGACACTGTGAGGTATGATAGAGCACATCTCCTAAAGGCCTTTCTTGTGAACAATCTAATTGTCACAATTTTGAGTGTGGAAATTACTCTCCATGATATCCACTATTTAAATAACCCACCTAACCATGTCTATGTAGGGCGGGATGCGGGGCCTAACTCAAATTATGTGCAATAAATAATTAGCCTTGTATTGTTTCCTCCAATATGGGGATTTCATCGTTGATGATGATTGTTTTGATGAATCACCTAGGGACCATCATCTTCCGTCTTCGTAAATTTATCCCATGAGAATTCCATGAATCTAATTACACCTGTTTAAATAGTCCACTTGAGTAACACTACATCGATGGTTTCTTTAAAATGAATGATGGAGTTCTTGCATAGGTCTTCCGGTTCCCTTTGGACTTCTTCATTTCTATTATTATGAGGCTAGTGGAAGGCCTTCATGGTGAGTTGAAGAATAGAACAACTTGTGGTGCACGAAGATATTCACTTTAGGTTGGAAATATGGATAGAGTAAGCACAAAAGTAATGAATGGATTGACATAGAACGATTTTGAATTGAAAATTTAAGTGCAACGATCGACCTATAGAACAAGCAGTCAGTTCTACCGAAATTTCGGAAAGAGTAGAGAGGGAGAATTTCACAAAAAAGGAGACATAGCGAAGTTTGATCGAATACGGATAGGAGCAAAAATATGCCAAAAATTAAAATTGCTCATAATCACACCAAACTAGAACGAATGGATCGGGCTGCACAGTGCTTGGAGATAAAACGCAATTTCCTCAAAAGCAGGACTCTAGTATGTGAAAGTTAGATCCTGATGGCAAGTCAAGCAAACGTTTTAAAAAAAAGGTCAAACGGGGTCAAAAACCCAAAAAATAATTTGGTTTCAAAAGGCAGCATGTGATGACACTTGTGAATTTCTGGTGGCTGAATTTATGGGCACATAGCACAATTTTATTTGTTTTGATGAACTAATGGCATGAAGACATGTGCATGAGCCACCACATGCCCCATCAAGGTCCAAATTTTATGCAATGGTCTAAAGTACAATTTAAAATTTGAATTTCTAAGGTCAAAATTAAATTTCATGTGGAAAAATTTTGGGGCGGAGGTGGCTCGAACCATGAACTTACTCCACACAACATGCCCCCATAACCGCTGTACCACAACATTGAGCCTTGTTGTAAAACCGATATATGTTGGGTCATTTAAATGAACCATCGGGGGGTAAGGAGGGAGCCCAACCCCCTCACCACGGACCAATCTGACGGCGAGGTGTAGAGCTCCACTAAGCACGGGATTATGTGTAAAAGACGGTTATTTAACAATAATCCATGGGATTAGCTTATCCAAAATTTAATACGGATTTGGTAAAAACGCACTTAGCACGGTTAACCGATATTATCATGGTTTAAAATCTTGTTTAAAATACTTAACTTGGGTAGGTGCTCATTCGCCATTTCGGAAGAGCTCCAATTTTGGTGCAGCTGTTGAGTTTACGTAGTTTTGGTGGAGTTTTTCTAGAAATATTGAGGAAGCATAACTTTGGCATATTTCGACAATTTTGGCTCAAGAGTCATTCCTAGATGATTTTGATATCGAGCATGATGGTGTGGGTTACGGTCGTTGGGCCACTTAAATGATCTTTCATGAAAATTAAAGAGGTAGCGAGGGCCATTAGGAGGAGGCCATGCCTAGATCACCCGAAGACCATTTCGGAGAAACGAAGTCTATTTTGAGGTTTTGGGTCTTACAATCCATTGGAGCAGTTTGAAAAGCCATTGGATAATTTTAGGTGCATGTAATCGGAAATCAACTATTAATCCAAAGAAGGGCTAGCCGATTGAACCTTGACCATGGAATGTAGCCCGAAGGGTGAACTCGGTTATCGATTGTTAATAATGTTTTTGTGTGTTTATACGCAATTTATTTGTTGTACATGTTTTAACAACTTCTTGTTTACTTGATAAATTTCTCATAAAAAGACTTTAAAACTTGACATAAACCTTTCACAGCATGATATTTGAATGATCCTAAACATTAATTTTATATTGACGAGGAGCTAGCGAGCAAAACTAGTTTGCCCTTATTAGGATCAAGTTGGTATCACTGTACAGTTTAGTAGCTCATTTACAGCTTGAGATGTTTTGCCAAAGTTAGCTAGAAGAAGAATTATCTTATTGGTTTGTAATTTTAAAGGAGAATTTATTTGTGTGTGTTATGTGTGTGAAGAAAGGTCAAGATTGAGCTCGGTTCTCATCACAACATCACAACAAAGGCTCTTTTATGCATTAAAAGTGTGATGGCGACTTCATCAAGCAATGTTGCTAGCCAATCTTCCTTAGCCTTAAACTGCTGATAAAGATGTTAGAAGCTCTACATCATGAATGATATGGTGCAAGAGATGTGTAAAGATAAGAGAGCATTATACGTCAAAACAATTGATTTCCATGAAGGAGGAGAAGCAAGCACTTCTTGAAAATATGCATGAGATGGAACTCAACTCCATGATGCCAAGGAAACACTAGCCAAGTATGTACATGAAAAGAGGTATGCAATTCAAGTTTATCTTCTATTTCTCCAATATGAATGTGTGAGTGCTTTTGAAAGACACTGAAATAGGGTCCAAATTATTGGTAATGGGCTATGAAGGTAAAGGTTAGGCGAACATGCACAAAGGCATAGTTGAGCCAATTTTTATTGGGAAGAGCCTATTTGGGTCTTGGTTATTGAAAACATGGTGGAGAATGCTCCAAAGCCTAGGAGGCACAGAGAGTGTTCCAGAACGACTTTCATTACATGTTCAATGCCTCCAAGCTTGTGAAGTTTGTGTTCCTTGGGGAATGAAAAATTTTTACACCCACTTTGCAAGAAGATGATAATAAGCATGCAACTAATTAGAATGGAAAAAAAGAGGATGTTGAAAGCTCTAAAGTCATTGAAGCCATTGTTGGTATTCCGAAGAGAGCCACTACCTCATTAAATTAACCTCCTCAAGAAGGCGACAAAGGTGAATGTGCAAGGTATAAATATGCCTTTAATCAAGTTGCTGATTATGAGTAAACATGATAGTCTCCCATAAGATTTGGAGAAAAGTTTGCATGTTCCTTTGTGGTTTGAATATCCATAATGTTTAAAGGTGTTGGAAGAAGTTTTCCATATACAGAAACTTTCAAAGTGAGAATGACCAAAGGTCCAATGGACAGAAACCCCATGTTAGAGAAAGAAGATGCCAATTTTTTTCCTCATTGCTATAAACAAGGTCATCTTGTAGACAAGTGTTGGACTTTGTATCAAAAAAGTCATCCACGTGACATTTGAAGAAGGTGGAGAGATCTTTGTGATCGAAATTGTGAATGATTAACTGTTAAATCTATTACGAAGTTGAATGTAGGGGCATTTCTTGGATATGTCACCTTTGATAAAGGATGAGATCATTCTTGGCCCTTTACAAACTCTTTGTCTTTAGGGTGTATCAAAGTTAATGCTCATGATACGAAAATGCGAAGTGGTCGAATAAAGTGTTGAGGTAGTTTGATTAGTTTTTCCTTTAACGATTGATTGTTAAGTAACGATATGCTTTAATGAAAAATGACATAAGCATTACATAAATGAATTAAATAACAGCAATAATCGGAGAGAAGAAGAGAAAATAATTTTCAGTGGGTTAAAATCCACTCTTGGACTACATCTTGGATGCGCTTTTAAGTGGGCGTCCCAATTTTATTAGGATTGATCGTGAGGGAACAATACGATTGTGAAATGAATAGAATGGTATTGCTCAGGGTACTTCTGAACCTTGTAAACAAAAGTAATCTTCCTCGCCTTTCAAACTTGTCTCCATGCTCGGTACGACCGACGGGCGAGCAATGCCATGAACAAAATCGGCTCTCAGCAAGCCACTAGGTCTTCTTAAAACCAAAAGATGAACTTCATGAGCTGATTCCGTGGTTTGTCATTTGCATTGAACCTATGAAATCACATTAGAAAGATGGTTAATTCCATGTGATAAGGTCGAATTATTCTCCATTCCTTGGACATAAAGGATGTTGTTCCCAAACATAGGTGTTGAATAATGTTAAAAACCCAGAATTTGAACTTTATAATAAGTCTTAGCCACAACGTTAGCCTGACAAGATTAACCCATAGTAACGTAGCAGACGCTCTTTTGGCCTCACATTGCGGTTGGATCTTGGTGGTTGGGGTCTTGGGCCGGCGGTCACGGTAGCCGGGCGGATGTAAACCCCGTCATGTGAACAGCGACTAGATGACGGTCTTTGTAGGTCTTTAAAGCGCCAAACACAATATTCCACCACGGTTTGTAAGACCGATGCATGTTGTTGAGGCCCCGCTACGGTCTAACTTTATCATGAGGGTTTTATAAAGTTTTAATATAATGTTTTTAAAACTCCCAAATCTTAACCATAGTTCGAACCTTAAATAAGGTTTTACCATAGAGTATTAAACCGACATCAAGACATATTTATAAAGTCTTTTCTTTAACCTTTGCGCTGTATCATGGGTTTTATAAAACCCATCTTTTGAACAACTATATTAGGGTTTTACTGTCTCGAACCTTCCATAATAAAAAAAGTTTATGGTATAAGGTTTGGTATTACGCTAGGAATGTTTAGACTTAGGTTTATAGAAATTTATCTGTAGCGCTGGGAATGTTTAGACTTAGGTTTAGGACTTTAGCATTGGGGATTAATGTAGGAATTTTCATATGGGTTAGGTTTTAGGAATAGGACTTAGGTATTAGGGTTGGACATATGTTTTAGGTATTTAGGAATGAGACTTACATTTCTTAAGGTATTTCCACCATAGGAAACCTTGAATCTAGATGCATAAATACCTGTCCCCTTTTACACCTTTTTCATCCAAACTCGAAACACATGACGACCATAACATTTGAAGAACCTTTCTTTGGCGATTTGTCAATTAAAGTGACTGGACATCGAAATGCTGAGTTGACTTAGAACTCTGTCGATCTTTCTTGTCTTGATCAATATCCTCCTGGATCATCTTGACAAAAATGGAAAATATGATTCCATAATTGATGTGGGTCGGATGATTCACAGTAGAAGATGCTACATTTGAAAGAAGCGTCATTGAAGTGGTTTGGAAAGAGATGGTTGGGTTATTAACTTAATTAAAGCCTTGAATTTCTTTTGATGATTGTTAATCTAGCCTATTTGATGCATTTCTTTGCCAATTGAATGCATGTTGCATGTTTATGCTAGGAAGGTGTTTGAAAAGTAGGTTATGTTGACTCACTTAGATGCAACAAAAATGGAAATTTTCATATGCTTTGTTTGACTTGGAGTCGGTTGTTTGAAGAGGCATGTTTTATCGACTTGTGTTTGGTCGATGGTTTGTGCAAGATGTAAGAAATATAGTAATGTTCACATAATGTGACATTTGTTTCTTTAGTAATAGGATATAGTCAAGTTATGTTTCTTGCATGATGTGTTTTAGATTGATGGTTGTGTTTGTGACAAGATGTATGGGGATTTTCAGTGGTTACTCTTGAGTGAAGGCTCATGGTCTTCATTCTGATCATGGCATGAAGCATGCCAACACTATGAAGATAGGAAAAGATGGACAAGATGCCAAAAATATTACATCCAAAACAATAGCCATTGTAGACCATTTGATGTGTTGACGCTAATAGCGAAAATAGTGCAAGTACATTCTTGAGATGTGAAATTTGGGCAGGCAGGTAAAAATAATGGTCATTTATTTTACGTAACGATTAACGATGTTGGAACTGCGTTGTTGTAGTTCACTCGGATAGGATTAACTTGGAAAAAGTGGTTTCTAGGGAGAAAGCTTGCATCAAATGCATGTTTGTGCAAAGGAGGAACATGATTCTACGATGGGAAGGCCATCGATTGTTTCCAAGCACCAGGGTTACTTTAATTTTCAACGAGAAAGTGTTTTTATCGATCGACAAGAAGCCAACAAATGTTGGATTGGGTCGGCCAATGAAAAGAACATTGGTTGGGTACCAAGCCATTTTGCAAGGCAGGCATGAAAGTGAACCTAAGTGGTTGTCATGGATATTTTCCAAGTAGATTCAAGTTGATAGAACTTGAAAGAGAAGAATATTCGATTTGTCATTAGATAACCAACTTTTGTGGATCCAAAATCTGTCGGTGGGAAGGAATGATTAGAATGCGGATTGGGAGAAAAAATTTGCCAAAAAATTAAAGTGCTCATGTGAGTATGAAGCACAGAACTTTTGAATTGGAGCTGGAGTTGCAAGAATATGATGCACTTCATTTCCTCAAAATGGACTTCGTATGTGAATGTTAGAGCACAGTGATGCTTGGTAATCAAGCAAGCCAAAATTAAAAAAGCAAAAACGGTCAAAGAATAGAAACAATTTGGGTTTCAAGAGGCCAATGAGGTGATGAAACTTGTCACTTTATGAGTGGCCGAATTTCGTGGGCACATGGCACAATTTGTTGGTTTGATGAACCAATGGCAGGGCGTGGCTAGCCCGGGGGCCGCGATGTGCCCCCTTCAGGTCCAAATTTTTATCGTGGTCTAAGTACGAATTTTAAATTTGAATTTCCAAGCTAGAATTAAATTTCATGTGGAAAAATTTTTGGGTGGAGTGCGGGCTCGAACCCACAACCTCCCCACACAACGTGCCCCTGTATACATATACAACATTAACGACCTTGTTATATAAGGCTTGCGATATATATTTGAATTACGATACATCAAAATAGTTGGGGGTAAGGAGGGAAAAGGCACCCTTTATGGGCCATCCTCCTACCATAGGACCGATCGTGAAGACTAGGGTGAAATGCTTCACTAAGCGCGAGTTATGTGTAAAAGTGGATTAATTAACAATAATCCATAGCATTAACATATGTCAAGCGTAATGCGGTTGTAATTAAAACGTGCTTAGCGCGATTGAATAACATCAACAGAGTTGCTCTTGGTGAAATGTTAATTAAACTGCTTAAATTGGCGGAGGTGCAGCGTAGTCCTCCATTTTCGGCGGGCTCCAATTTTAGGCAGGCTTAGTTGGAAGTTTCTCGATTTGGTGGAGTTTTTTGGAAATATTAGAGAAGCATAACTTTGTATATTTTGACCAGTTTGGCTCGAAGAGTCATTCTAGATGATTTTGTTCTCACGAGCATGGTGGTGTAGGTTCCAGTGTTGGAAACCTTACGTAAGTGTTTTTTCCACTTTGTGAAGATTAAATAAGCTTTAGGGCCACCAAAGATAGGAGGCCATGCCTAGATGCTGAAAGACCATATTTTAGGAATTTGAAGAGTCTATTTTGAGGTTTTTTGGGTCTTCGGATTCCATTGGAGAAAAGAATTTCAAAGCCATTAGAGCCTTGTAGGTGCATGTAATCGGATAATTTTTAAAACTAATCCAAGAGGGCTAGCCATTTGAAGCGGTTCGATGGAGATGTAGCCCGAGGAGGGTGAACCTAAGATTGTCAACTGTTAATGTGTTTCGTATTATTTCTGCAATTTATTTTTGTGCGATGTTTTTAACAACTAATTTATGATAAATTTCTCACAAAAGATACTAAAACTTGACACATAAACCCTTTCTGTTATTAATTTAAGACAATCCCTAAACATTTATTTATCTTGATGAGGGGCTAACTTTATCGTGGTTGCCCATTCAAATGTAGTTTGATTTGGTGGAGGGCGAAGGAGGGTGATGTATCAAACGGTCTCACACTCTCTTCCCACCTCGCCAATAATGATCCCCGGTCACTAACGTGGACTGTCGTGATAGCTTGATAGGTGGCGGGCCCATTTTATTTCCTCTTGAGGGGTGCCCGGAGGTAGAGTTGGAGGAAGGCTCGGCCCCATAGGTAATCTCAACCATTAGTTTCTAATTGCTACTTTCTTGAATTTGACTTTTCGGGGGGGCATGCTGGCTTAAATGTCACGCTTGTTTTCTGCGAGAGCTTCTTAAGTTGATATTTCTTTGAGATGGGCAATGATTTTCTCCACAAGTGGCCACTCTTTGGTGTTTTATTTGATAAATGAGAAAGGCCCCTGCTGCCATAGAAACTTCTCTGCACCGAAAATGGCACTTCTTACTGTTGAGTTGGAACCTGGATGCCTTGGCACTTTGGTCCCTTGGTCCTCCCGACTCATTTTGAAATGCAATTAGAAATTGTTATGGGGTTTTGACCTTTCGAGGTATAGCGGTGGGATGACATCATGATGAAATCAACCAAGTCACATGTGTGAAATTACAGCAGTTTATCCATGTGTCATCCATCAACTGGGCAACTGATGCTGAAAACTTCAAAAATGTATGCCACATATCCAACTCCAAGTAAGTGGTTGCTGTAACATATTTTCCCAATGATCGTTTCCACCTATTCGGTTGGAGAAATAGAAAGGGTCCTGGTCCTTTGCCTTGCAAGCTATTTTGTTTGTAAGTGGTTAATCATGGAGTGTCCAGAAAATTGATTTAGCAAAATTTTATAGGGTTCCGGTCACAGGGTCTAAACCTCCAATTTGTGTTACGGGTTATGTCAATAGATGACCCCAACTACGGCAGTTGACGAATTCATGATACTGGTTCCTTGAACTTTGAAATTGATTTATGATGAGTCACGGGATATCCAAGGATTTTGACTTTTATGGGCCCAACATTGACTATCCATATGTTTTGATCACGACCCTATTTCATACTTATTTATACCATTGCAAACTCTTTCGGAGCACTTTCCACAGTTAATTAGGTCTGATATGGTGACATGTCTATTCTGCCCTTAAAAAGGCTCAAAATATGTTATTCTGCACCTTAATCCCTTAGTTATATAAACTTAAGAGAAACAAAAAGTAATTTTAACAAAGTCAAATGGTATGAGAGTGAGCTATGGTACCATAGCAGAAAACAAATATGCACAATAATTGACAGGCATAGAGATGGATGATTTAGGTTACAAAACCAAGAATACTTATGTCATGGTGATGTGAGTGAATGCTAATGTGAAGAATACATAATTGCTACTTGAATTGCATTCATAGGTAATGTGGTAATTTTAAAATATTTTGATGTATATTGTTTTGATTGATTGATTTATTTTTAATCATATATATATATATATATATATATATATATAACATTTTCTTAATCACAATATTTAATAATAAAATATTAAAAATAATTGTATTTATATTTATATTTAATTATAATTAGTATATATTAAAATATTTAATATTAAAATAATGAAAATTATTATATTATTTCATATATATACACACTTTATGGAAATTTGTGT